>OU612044.1:143817711-144128706 GCA_914767935.1 Coremacera marginata
TGCCAGCAATCAAAACCATATTATATGACTTTTTAAATAAGTTTGACTTTTCTTTTTTATTTGTTTTTGTTTTTCTATTTGAATGAGCATGAAGAAAAACTCTAGACAGTTTAATGCAAACATTTTGTTGGGACTTGAAATTTTTGCCTGGCAACATGTTGAGTGAAATTTGGCAAATAACCATAATTTATTTGTCTACATAGACTATATTGTTTACAAAACAGATTATAAAAATGACATGTAAGGATAAATATCTTCGTTAATGCAACCTCTGTAAAGCTACTCTGGTTGAAGGTAATAATTCGTATCTAAGAAATGAGAAAACTCAAGAGATTTCGAACAGATTTAATATGACAAATATGCGAGTATGTGGAATAACCACAGTAATTAAAAGAAAAACCTAATTGTTTTTCTATCAACTGCCTGTTTGTAGTATTCATTGAAACATATCTAGTCTTAAGAATTCTAAATAACTTTTAAGTGGTTATACTGGCAGTGTCTTTTTACCTATAAACTTCCCATTAAAAAAAATATATGTATATATATTTATTTAAAAATCGTGCCTACAAACTATGCCTGTTAATAAAAATGCAATTGAAAGTAATTTTTTCCACTAACATTTGCTCAATTATATTAGTTTGAATTCATATTTACAATTTATTTGATGCACAATAATATTTAAAAAGCACTTAAAAAAAAAACAAACACTAACTTGTTCAATTGCTTTTATAGCGTGTATTTTCTACTATTTCAAAATTTCTAGTATCATCAGTTCGCTTAGTTTTTTTTTTTTAAGAAATATTTGATATTGGAAACAAATTGCTTATTCATTGTTAGAAAAGTAATCATCGTTAATTTGTAATTTTTAACACAGTTTAATTACATTAAACAAGGTTGTTGATATTAATCAGCTGTAACGTCCTCTTGAACTTCATAATGAGATTTAAGTTTTATCTCCATGTTTAATTAGTGTGAAAAAGGTCTTGAGTTTGTTCAACAATTATCATTAAATAAATAATTTTTGAAATACAACTTCTCATACCTTAAAAAATTAAACAGTGATGCGTGCTTGCTTTTGAATATAAATATAAAATTTAATATGGCAAATCGTATTTTTTTTTTTTTTTACTGGGGCTATCGTCAAAAAAGGTCCATTCATACTTAAAAGAAGCGAAATTTGTTAAAAGCTTTTATTTTTGAGTAGTACATGTACAAAAGGGATGAAATTTAACATATGTATGAACTGCAAATTCCCAGAATTAAGTTGTTTCAATGTTCCATGCCATGTTATATTCCCGTACAAAAATAAGTGTGAGTAGTGAAAAAATGATTGCATTTATTTTTTCAAATCATTGGGATTTGAATAATTTGACATCACAAATGATTGCATTCTTTTACAGCTCTGATGTGTAGAAATAGTCTAAAAAATTTCAAAATGAGTAGTTCAAGAAAATTTGGGGCACCGACTTCAAAAATGTTGTTTTCCAGAAAATCGATTTAAAGTCTCAATTTTAAGTTGGTTTTAAGTGAGGTCCGCTCACTTGAAACGCTGTATCTTCGTTAGTTTTAGCACGACTTACTTAAAATTTTTACAAAATACTCTTGAAATGTTGTACGTTGAAAAAAAAATATATATAAAAACTTTCCCAAATTTTTTTTAAAACAGTACCATCCATCCCCTCAAGATGTGACAAAATCCAAAGTTAGATATTCTTTGGATTGACGATATAACTGATATTTTGGCATATATTTTATCTATGTACGATGAATATTAAAGGCTGTATGTATAGCCTAAAGTGTTCCCAAATACGTTAGCATGATTTTGAAAATCACCCCCATACAAACCGCGCTGTAAGACGTAATTATACGTCAAAATTTTTGAAAGACAAAAACAATAGGACCAGCTCATTTATTTTACCTTTCTAGGGGTTTATTTGGCAGTTCTTTTGTTTTTTGTATGGGGACCCCTAGAAGGATAGCAGATAGGCGCTATGTGTGTTGAGAAGAAATGTTGAAGTAAAATAAAAAATAATAGCACCAGCTCATATATTTGATCCTTCTACGGATCAATTCGGGAGAGATATGAACTATTATTTATAATCGATAGTTTTTGCGTTTTTTAAGGTTAGGTGTATTCAGAAGAAATATTGAAGTAAAAAAAATAATTGAACCAGCTTAAATATTTGCCTCCGTTAGGGACCAATTCGCCAGAGGTATAAACTATTATAGTATGAGGATCGCGAGAAGGGTGGCAAATAGCAGTAATTTTTTTTTTTGTGGGTTGACATAGTCTGGATAAAACCCTTACCAAATTGGCCAGATGTGGGATTTAATATACAGCTTCCTTTTCAACCACTTAATTTTCGCTCGCATGTTCATATTGTTTCTGCCTGGATTCAATTATATTATTAGAAAAATATTTATTAGATTAAGATGAAAACATCCAGAAAGCCAGCTCAGAACCTTAATTTTTTTGCGAACAATAACCAATTCTTGACGGCATTTGGTGTTTGTTTTGTATTATTATCGTACAAAAAACGAAAAGTTTTATAATTTTTTGGAGTAACATTTTTACGGAATATATGTTAAAGTTCATCCTGCCATAAAAAGTGGGATAATTTTATTTATTAACAGCAGAACCAAAATAGTCCAAATAGAACCAAATTATAGTCTTTAGAATTGGTTTATTTTTGGCAATATTACGTCTCAATTGATCCCTAGCTTGTGCACAAGTATTTAATATGATGTACAATATGAAGTATGCGCATACGACCATGTAGGGCCGTTGATCCATGGCACGTAGCATTTCGCAACATCCTGAGGGCTGTTAGCGCCGCCGTTTTTTTTATTTCTAAATTCAAAGGCAGCATACCTAACAGAACCTCCATTGTGCTTGTTGGAGTGGTGCGTATTGCACCTGTTATCCAACACATGCCATCCGTTGGACTCTGTCCAGTCTCTTCTTCTCTCTCTGGCTGACTAGTCCACCAAATCACCGAAGCATACTGGATGACAGGTCTAACCATCGTAGTGTAGACCCATTTCATAGACTTCTGGGTTTAGTCCCCATTTGAGACCACAAACGCGTCTACACTGAAACAGAACCCTCTTGGCTCTTTGAATCCTATCTTCTACATGCTCGTTCCAGTTCAGTTCGCTATCCAAGGTTACCCCTAAACATTTAACTTTCGTGGACCTGTTGATTTCAGCTCCAAAAATGACTGACTGGTTTTCTCCTCAGACCTGCCCTCTTTCTAGTAAAGAGAATATTGTCCACACCTGATCTACACATGATTCCTGGAGTCTGAGATGTTGTCAATGAACTTACCACAGACCACCAACGCAATGTCATCTGCATACCCTATCGTGTGTATGCCCGATTCATCCAGTCTAAAGGGTTGGCGATAACACCCCGCCCTGGGGTCATCCTCTACTTACTCTACCTCTAGTCTTGACTCTACCATTCTGCATGTTGACCGCCCTGTGCTTGAGCATATTGTCTACCCAATTTACTATCATTGGACTTACATCGCGCTCTGTCAGGGCTTGCAGCATCCTTCCAAAGCATATTTTGTCGAAAGTACCCTCGATGTCCATAAATGTGGCCATCGCAATACCTCCTGAAAACAGCTCCTTTACAGCAACTCTTAGTAATTCGTGAAGAGCACTCTCCGTAGACCTACCTGCTCTATACGCATGTTGGCATCTACTCAGAGGACTATGCATCAGCGAAGTGTTCTCAAGACAGTCAACTTTCCATCGTTTTCAAGAGGAATGACGTAAGGCTGATCGATCTGAACGACTTCGCCTCCGCATAATCCTTTTTTCCGGGCTTCGGAAGAAAGACAACTTTCGCCTCTCTCTCTCTCAAAATCCATAAAAAATAGTTCTTTGAAATATAATGATTATGACATCTATAAGCAAAGTGAATTTGGCCGAAAAAAATTTTAATTTTCAAACAGCTGATACTTTCACTGATGCACATTAGTACATTCTTGCAAAAATCTAAATAATTTTTGTTTTTCATCAAAAACAAATGGTTTGGTAAGAATGAAATTACATATAAATTATATTTCGGAATTGTTTCGATGTTTTTGAATATTGTCAATAATTTTATTGTATAGAGTTGCTTTTCAGAATCTGAATTTTTACTTCTTGAAATAGTGCATCTATCATCTTCTTTTTTTTTTTTTTTTTGAGGAGTACAATAGGAGCCATTTTTAAAAAAGTTAAATTCCATTTAAGAAGCACACTTCACTGTATTGCTTTTAGTCAAAATATTCAGCTTTGCTGTATATGTGAACAACCGAAAATGTTCTTGTGTAGGCTAAAATAGGTTAAACAAAACAAAATAGGAGAAATTATTTAAATATTTTACTCATCTACGCAGTATTGCCATGAAAAAAATTTTCATATCGTAACTTTTGTACTCAATTTGTCGGATTCTCGTCGGATTTGTGACTTTGAACTCTGGCAAATAACAACTACTTAGAAATTTTCGGTCACATTTTACACAAAACAATAAAAATAAGCAATGTTGGTATGTGACGAATTAACATACATGACGAATTAACATAATATTTATACTCATTTAATATTTTTACAACAATAATTCTTACGATTTTTAAAGAGAAACTCATCCATATCTAAAAATTCTTCATCCAAATTCAAATTCTTCATCAAAAGCAAGGTAGCAAAAGTTATCATCACTCGTAAACTTTTTTTTTTAAAAATGGATGACAATTTTCTTATAGTGAATTAAAATTGTATTCAATTAAATATTGTCCAGCCTGAGCCAATACTCTTTGCCATCTTTCTGGAAGTAGCCTAAGCTCATAAAATTATAGTTCTTTGCAGGCAAAAAACTGATAAACAATTTTGTAGAGACCGCAACAAATGATAATCGGAATATTCTAAGTCTGGAGAGTATTGTGGGTTTGGCAGCATATCCCATCTAAGCTCTTAAAGCTTTTGTCTACCTATTTAGTTTCAAATTATCCTGTTGGAACACTATACCTTTCCTCTTGACTAATCTGGCCTATTTTCTTTAAGTGAATCATTCAGTTTGTCCAGCTGATGACAGTATACTTTAGAATTGATTGTTGTGTTGTTTGGTAGAAGCTTAAAATAAACGATTCCTTTGAAATCACACCAAACACATGCGCTTGACATTGTTGTAGGCAACCCATTTTTCGTCCCCAGTGATGATGATACGATTCAAAAATGGATCATTTTCTTGTCGTTTGAGAAGCAAATCACAAACGTCAATGCGAAGGCATAAATTTTTTTCCGTAAAAAGATGAGGAACCCATATGTCGAGCTTTGAGATTAAACCTAGTTTCAAATGATCATGAACAGTAGTATTCGATTAAATTTAATCTTTCAGCGATCTCATGGGTTGTTATTCTCCGGTTTGCATCAATCAATGCCTTAATTGTGTCTTCACTAGCTTCAACTGGCCTTACAGAACGTGGTGAATCTTCGAGATCAAAATTGCTGAATCGAAATTTTGCAAACCAGTTTTGACACTGACGTTCACTTAACACATCTTCTCCATACACATTGGATCATTTTTTTCTTACTTGATGTTTACCTTTTCTTTAGTCAAAAGTAAAATATGCCTGTTTTCCACTTATGTTTTTTCACTTCCCATATTCAAAAGGCTATCAACCAAAGACTACTATGCTTTATCAATTGAATTTTTTACAAGTAAGCCTTGCTATGTCAGCTGTCAAAATACATATGATTATGCGGCTTAAGTGTTAAGTTGGTTTTGAAAAATTCAATTAAGTGCTTTGTTGGGAAAAACGAAATTACTTTCCGAACAACCCAATATATGTGAAATCGGATGTCGAATTATTTTTTCTGATATCGTTACATTTTAAATAATTTTGGCCAAATATCGGATCATCAGATTCAAGTCTGAAAATCATTGCATCGAAGCCTACTTATTCAAAATGTTTTTGTTTTTTTAATTTCATAAATAAAAGATTTTTCGCAAATCTGGTTTTCAAGTGCTTACCGGAGACATTAAAAGCACTCAAACAAAAAGTTTAGCATGGATACAAATTATTGGTAATTTGTACGAATTCAAAAAATGTTTTCGGAGCGTTAACCTCCATTCATTGATACAGTTAAAAAACTACTCCGTGTCTTATAAATGTTTTTGTTTTTTTATGTATTTAACCATAATTCACATATGACCTGGTAATCGTTACAAACCGGTATCAAGTGTTTTTTTGGTTTTTTATCATTGTTTTAATAATACAATAAAGTATTCTTTATTTTTCTACGAGTATAGCCGCTGCTCTCCTCTTTCTCATCCTCCTACCATTTCTTTTGCTTACTTTTGCTGTGTCGGTGTTCGTCGGTCGGTCGGTATTATCAGGTGTTTTGCGCATTAAATTATTGGTCTTTAGATAATTACTTGTTTTTGTTATCATTGCTAGAACAACACACGGTGAGAGATAAAATAATGAGCAGTTAAGAACAGCGAATGAGTTTCACACACTCACAGCGAAAACTGCCATATTTAAAAGTGAATCAATCAGTATTTGGCCAAATAAATTTACTTAAACGTTTAAATAGTCCGAACAAAAAGTTTTTATCGCAAATCTGATGAATAAATTGATTGAAGTATTAATTATTATACTTTGTTTTCTTCAGCCTTTATATAAATAAAGAAAAAATATTTTCTATTTTTATTATTATTTTAAAAACCACTGTTATAAAAGGCAAAGCAACTAATAAAACAACAACATTAACCATAACAAGTAGAAGTAGACGAGCACAATTTTTTGCACTCGCGCCGTCGAAGCTTTTCTTGACTCGTTTTCACTCTTCGTTAAACACATCGTCTTGTTCTTTTTTCGCTGCTGTTGCTTTTTTTCAAAGTTTTACACGGTATCCGCTGCGGATTCGTGTCGGCGAACGCGAGTCTCGTTTAGCCAGTCGTCTATATACACTGAGCAAGGTTGCTACACTAAAGGGTGACAGAAAATTTTAAATTAATAAAAGAAATCAACTAAAAAATCAACCATAAAAATGCGGCTACAACACAACTTATAAAAAAAAGAGAAAAATTTTCTAAAAATACTTACAAACAAATTAAATTTTAGTGAAATAATTGTGATTAAAAAACCAAAAAAATATAATAATGTATTTATAACTGTTAAAATATTTAACAAAACCATAACAATTAATTGACTCAAAGTCAATCAAAATTTATTTAAATACAGCAAGAATTGGAAATTAATACCAAAAAATTCGCAGCAACATGTTGAAATTATTTCATAAAAATAAAAAAGAAAAAACACAAAAATCGGAAATTATTACGGAGCCTAAGGAACCAAAAGAACCGGTTACGAAATGTGGTAAACCATTGGCGCTGGATGGCATTCGGTGGGAGGCAAGTATTTTATTTTTGCTTTTATGAATAACAAGAGTAGCATAAAAAGAAGTTTAACCATTTAAAAAAAGTTATCCGCACATTGGCTGCAGTTTTAGAATAGAAGAATTATTATTTTAAGTCAATTAAGGAGTAATATGAGCTGCTCAGAGCACAAGTGGCGTAAGTCCACTTTTGGCAGTTTTGAGAAAATGGAAATTGGAAAATGTAAAATGAAAATTCTTATTAGAAATTCTCTGTATAAAGAACTCAGTTTTGCTTACAAGCTATGTCAAGAGAATAAAAAGAGCTATTCATATCGTAAAAAATTAACTTAACAATACAAAAATATAATGAAAAATATTGCATACTAAATTGAAAATATTTTTGAAATTTCTTATTTCTGCTGTAGAAATCTAATGTGAGATATTTTAAGAATATTTTGATGAGGAATGATAGCATTTAGTGCAAGAAGTCCAACCAAACTTTCCCCTAGTGATTATCTTCATTATTAAGGGAGATATAAATTGAATGGACTTACGTCACTTGTCCTCTGAACTTTTTTTGAAATTTTTGATTTCCGCTGTAGAAATATAATTCGAGATTTTTTTTTAAAATGTTTTGATGAGGAATGGTAGCATTTAGTTCCAGAAGTCGAACAAAAGCTTCCTCTAGTAATTGTCTTTATTATTAAGGGAGATATAAAATGAATGGACTTACGCCACTTGTCCTCTGAACTTTTTTTGAAATTTTTCATTTCCGCTGTAGAAATATAATTCGATATATTTTTAAGAATATTTTGATGAGTAATGATAGCATTTAGTTCCATAAGTCGAACAAAAGTTTCCTCTAGTGATTATCTTTACTATTAAAGGAGATATAAAATGAATGGACTTATGCCACTTCTCCTCAATGTTTTGATGAGGAATGATAGCATTTAGTTCCAGAAGTCAAACAAAACTTCCACCTAGTGGTTATCTTCCTTAATAAGGGAGATAAAAAATGTATGGACTTACGTCACTTGTCCTCTGAAAAAATTATATAATTTGTCAGAACAATAACTAAGTATTGCATTTTATTCAGAGATTACATAAGCTAGGAGTTTCTAACCCGGAGTCATAAATAGGTTACATATTCCTCTTCACTTCAATGTACTTAGCTCAATTTCCTTAAAAAATGGACTTACGCCACTTGTGCTCTTAGCAGCTCATATTCTGAACATAAAATCCTAGCTATGACATCCACCATATTAAAAAAAAAACAAGTTTTGTTATTGATCTATTTCTCCCAGTCATAATTATTATCACGCATATCATTAAAAAACTTAGTTGTCAGAACTAGCTTATCAAATTTCTATGTTTTAAAAATTAATATTGACTTTTGGCATTTTTCGTTGTTAAATTGTTGTTCATTTGAATAAAAATGGTCAGAAATTTTCAATGCTCGGCTAGATTTGGTACTAGATATTTTCAAAATTAATAATGACTATTTTATTAATATTAAAGAAAATTTTTATTTTTTATACTTTATAATTCTTGGAAAACTTGGAATTGTAATTTATAACTATATATTGGGTGTAAAATTCCATTCAATTGTAATTCAATCATTACGTTACAATTTACAATTCAATTGTAAAATGATTCAATTCACAATCATTTAAAAAAAAAAAAAAAGTTTTTTTGTAAATATCGTGGTAGAAAACCCTGAATTGCTGTTAAAATAATGACCAAATTTAATATTTTTTACAAATATAGTGCGAGAAATTGTCCACAATCGTGTGTCTATTTTTTGTTTGCAATAGTTGTAGGATCTCGTCAAAGGTACGATTCAAAATCAATAAAAATATCTTAAAACTCTTAAATCGATATGGGTAACGAAATATCGTAACGAGTCTTAACGAAAAAGCTATGATTTCGTTCAGACATTTCCAAAGAAAGGAAATTTCAATCTATGCGCATTTCAATATGTCGCACAGTGTAATAATTGCGGCCAAAACTAACTTGTATTTTTGTAATATTATGACTTATTATATATCAATCGACAGATAATTCTAATTCAACTAAGAGAATTCTGCAAATATTTTGAAAATACGTGTAGATTTGGACACACAGCATGAGCTGAAAATTGATTATTTTTTCTGTGAATTTACCAATTTTCGTCTTTGCATATACCTTCTACAGATAAAATATAACTCTCGAACGAGATGTTCAAAGTGTATAAAATTGTATATTTTTTAAAAATATATAATCTAATGCTTTTGATTGTATTTCTTTTTAAAGAAATCCTTCAATTAAATCAGATATAAAATTATTTTGAAAATATAATTTTTCTAAAAATTATTAAAAAATCTGAATATTTTAGCAATGAATCGAAAAAAAACTATTTTTTGATTTTGCTTAAACTTTCAAAAAGCGATCGTTTATTTATTAAAACCTGAGGAAAAAGGATAGAGGTGCGATTTTGCGTTTTTTGTCTCTAATTCAGTTATATGTGATGGCAGTTTTTCGCCTAAAATTAAAATATGTAAATTGAGTCATTTATACATACTTTGTGAGTTTGCTGTGGGATAAATTTTAAAAAGAAATGAATCATGTTTGATAGTTTTAGAAATTTTGGAATAATACTATTTTCAGTATGAATTTAATTATTTGAATACAGTCTTTATTTCAAAAGTTATTCGACATTAAACATTGCGTTTTTAGTGATGTTAAATTCACTGAAATTGAAAAACCGGAAATTATTTTCCAACTTTGAGAGTGAATAACTCCAAAAACCTTTTTTTTTGTTTTTTTTTTTTAATTTTTTTTATGTTATTTATCAACTTATTTAAAAAATATGTTGAAAAGATAAAGGTGCGATTTTGCATTGTTTTATTTTTACGTAATTTTTCGTAAAGGGTATTTTTTGTTAATTTTTGATTAAATATACATAGAAAATTTATTTTGGGAAAACATTTTTTAAGCTTAAAGGAGTAATGTTTATATAGAAATAAGTATTTTTTTTTTTAGATTTTTAGTTCCTTGGGTATTAACGCAAGAAAAAATTTTTTCGTAGAACCTACTCCCGAACATGTCACCTGAAAAGATGAGGTCCGTAAGCGTAGAATTATCGGAAGGAGTTGAGATAATTACATGAAACTTGGTACACATGTGCATATGCACTCAAATTCCTGGACAAATTATACTTTTTTTAAAACAGTAAAACAAACGAACACGCCCAACTCCCTCCCATACAACCTACAACAGTATAAATACTATAAAATGGCTTATAATTGAGGTAAATATATAAGATTTGGTATGTGTGAAAGTTGCATTAAAATTGCGAAATATGCAAAAAATAGGTGTAGTCCGCCCACAAATACGACCACTTCCAATACAACTCCCAACGTTTAAAGCTATTAAAAGTATTATATAGTATATGAGTTAGAGAGAGAACATTTTAAATGAGAGTATATATGATCGAATCAAGTGTTGTACCAAAAAAATCCGCTCACTTAATAAAACATGCGTAAAATTGTAAAAAAAATATATAAATAACATTTAATTATTTTACCTAATTAAATCAAAGTCTTTCAAAGTTATCATATTTTTAAAAAACTTCTCAGTGCAGTGAAGTTAACCAGTTTTAAAATATAAAAGGTGAAAAATTTCTCATATTGAGTGAATTTATTTTTTGCTAACAAAACAATGTTTTGGAAATGGCAACACCACTTTTTATTAGAGATGTTTTCAATTTATGGAAACAATCAAGGATTGATTGTACAATTAAAAAGCAAGGGGAGAATATAGAAATGTTTTTAAAATCTTACAATACAGTGCCTTGTTTAAGTAAGATACTCCTACTTTTAGAAAACTGAAACCAAAAGGGTTAGAAAACCAGTGAATTCCGAAGAAGCATCCATTCGAACAAAGCGCCGAAAAGTTCAGCAATTAGTCAATGAGAAATCACCAAAGGAATTTGAAAGTGCAGCGAGTTTATTAGCCAAAAGGAAACCTATTGAGTCGACAAATCAATGTCTGACACCATTTCAAGCACTTGGCCTATATTATGTCATGAAATTATCGGAAAGGCATTATAGAATATTGCGTTTGGTTGTAAACAGTCTTCATTACAAAATAATTGAAACACACAAAAACGACCTTATACCAAAGCCTATTATAGTTTCAGAAGTATCAGCTGAAGAAAGAATGCAGGACTTGCGTAATCAAACTGCTTTAAGTTTATTAAAAATAATTGAAATAATAAAATAATATTAGTTGTGTTCTTGAATGCAAATATGGCTTTGATGTTAGTTCCGGTCATAGTGTTTACAAACAAAAATTTTCCAATGAAAACATGACTGATGAATTTAGGTTTATTGTTGCAATGGTTCCTCTGAAAATGTCTAATATTGATAGCCAGGGAGAAGTATGCTTGAACAAAATCCCATCATCTGTGTTATTTTGCAGACCTATTAAACTTATTTTTATGCAAGAAAAATCTTCATTAATTCATAATGTAGAAATGGATTTAATGGAGCAAATAGAAAAACTTTTGCCATTTAAAACAAAAGTTATTGATTTTAACGTTGAAATTAATTTTAAATTGTATTTAACAATGGTTGATGGTGCAGCTACAAACGTTTTGGCACATAATCTGGCATCAATGAATTGTTATCTATGTGCAGCGACTCGATCTGAAATGAATTCTTTTCATTGCATGCAAAGAACTATAGACGAAAGACATCTATAATATGGATTATCTACATTGCATGCATGGATTAAAACTTTTGAATGCCTAATTCATATTGCATACAAGATGCCTCTCAAATGCTGGCAGGTACGCTTTTTAGAGCAAAAAATAAATATAGAAAAAGAGTTTACAGATAAAATGGGTCTTATTATTGATAAAATAAAAACAGAATATTGCACTTCAAACGATGTGAATACTGCCAAAAGGTTTTTTTCAAATATTGAAATTGTGTATGAAATAACAAACATAAATATTTGTTTATTAAAAAATTTCAGTTTGATTCTGAGAACACTTTCAAGCCTCAAAAAAATAAATACTACAAGGTTCAGTACACTTGTAAAGGATACTTTTAAAATATATGTGGATAATTATCCCTGGTATAATATGCCAATAACTGCCCACAAAATATTGATTCATGGATGTGAAATAATAAAAAATTTTAATTTGCCAATTGGACTTTTATTTGAAGACGCAGTAGAATCTAGTCATAAGGAATTTAGAAAATATCGATTAGGTCACGCCAGGAAAAATTGAAGGGAAAATTTCAATCGAGATCTTATGACTGCATTACTGATGAACTCGGATCCTCTCATTTCTTCGAACGTCTGTTTTCCTGTCTGTTTTATTGCCATATATTTAAGAAGAAAGTACAGATGCCGATGTTCATAATAGCTTCATTTCTGATATAAATTTTGAAGATTTTGTTTCAAGTGACACTTCGGATGAAACAGATTAACTACAGAAATTCTAATACATAATTTTTTTTCTATTTGTAATTTAACTTTCATTTTATTTTTTTTTATTTATTAAATATATGAATATATTATTTTTTAAATTTTTTTTAATAAATGATCTCAAATTGTTTTTTGTGTTGAAAATTTACTGTTTTGAAATGTGGTTTAAATTGGGGTAGCACAAAAGGAAGTTAGCATATTTTATAAGAAATCTTTATTTGGAAAAACGCCTTTTTATAAAATGTTAGAGTAAAAGTGTTTCAAAACCGTGGGTTATATGGGGGGTATGATTATATCCATTTTTGGTACGAATGTTTTTTGAAATGATTTTAGACCAAATATGAAATTGTTTTAAAAAATATTGAAGGAGTCCAAAGATACATCGATTTTTAACTTTGTCTTATATGGGAGGTAGGCGTGGTCATTGTCCGATTTGGGCAATATTTGGAAAATTTCTTAATCTATGTAAAAAAGTCGTCCACGCCAATATTCGTTGCTCTGCAGCAACTGCAAACAGTTTTGGCGACAGCTTATATGAAACGGTTACACTGTGCGTCGTTACGTCCAGACACTTGATTTTTGACAATTTATTGGAATTCAAAAGCCTTCCAATGTGTCTAGCCTAGCGTATTTCAATTATTTTGGGTCTCCCGCCTTTGCTGTTTGTTGACATTTCAAAATTGTTTTTCTTCGCGAGCCGTAAAATGTTTCAAAAAAATTTCCCAACTCCTTTTTTTTTTTAATTTCTGGACTAAGGAATATTCACGTGAGAAAAACAGAAAAATGTTGACAATACGAGTGCATAAGCAAAATTGAAATCAAACACTTAAATTCTGCGGATTCTTATTTAGTGCAAAACTGGAATAATACAAAAAACAGTTATATTTTTCTTGTTGTTATGTTGCAGAGCTACCACATGTAAATAATAAATTTTTTTTATCATATGTTAACTTCAACATAGTAAAATCGTTATGTAAAATTTTATTACAAAAAAGTTTATAAATGGAATCAGTATATTACCACAAAGTTTATTTTCAGTATTATTGTTACAGTTTTGCTCTTCAGTGTATAATGTGTATAATTGTCAGTGAAAGAAAAGCACGCCTACCTCCCATACAAAGTGACGTCATCAAAATAGGAAAACTTTCGTAAATATATAAAACTGAATGTCATCGTGTCTGTCGTGGCTAAAGACTTCGAATATAATTCAATACGGCCGCGGGAGGGGGAGGGCGGGATATTTTAGCTTCGGTACCCTGTCGAAGCTCCATTCCTTACTAGTTTGAGCTAATTTTGAGTTGGTCAAATCAAAAAAGTTGCAAATCATTTTATAACAGTACGTTCAAAAAGTCCATAGGATGGCATATAGATGGCGGTACTAGATTATTTTCCATATGATTTTTATTTAGTACCAACCTTCAAACGATACGTATAAAAATTTGACAACAATCTGACAATTGATTCGTAAGTTATAGCATTTTGTGACCAACTATTGATACTGAAAAAAAAGGGGGAAAAAGTGAATTTTCGAGTTTTGATAAAGCATTGCTTTTTGATGAAAAAATATAATAGAAACCAAACAATGGCTTGATAAACATTATCCAGGCTCTGCTTCATAGAGACAAATGGTAGAAAAGTGGATTGTTGGATTTAAACGTGGTCGAACCAGCAAAAATGATGCAGAGTACGCCCAAATCAAATCAGACTGTTATTCTACAAAACATCAAAAAAATCCACAAATTGGTTATGAACGATCGCAAATTGAAGGTGCTCGATCTAGCTGACATTGTAAAGATAGCAGATGGTAGTGTTTTTACCATTTTACACGAACATTTGGGTATGCGAAAGCTCTGTGCAAAGTGGGTGCCGCGTGAGCTCACTGTCGACCAAAAATAACAACGAATTGATGCTTCAGAGGAGTGTTTGGCGCTGTTAAACTGCAATAAAATCGAATTCCATCTTCGATATGTGACAATGGATGAAACATGGCTTTACTATTACACACCAGAATCCAAAAAACAGTCAGCTGAGTGGACAGTAAGGTGATGGCGTCTGTATTTTGGGATGCGAAAGGAATAATATTCATCGACTATCTCCAAAAATGAACTGATGGTGGTTCAAGCGGCTATTACTGTGCACTTTTAGATCAATTGAAGGCTGAAATCGCCAAGAAACGGCCACATTTGCAAAATAAAAAAAGTGTTGTTTCACCAAGACAATACACCGTGTCACAAATCGATGAAAACGATGGCAAAATTGAATGAATTGGGCTTTGTATTGCGTACCCACCCACTGTATTCTCCAGATTTAGCCCCAGCGACTTTCCTGTTTTCAGATCTCAAGAGAATGCTTGCGGGAAAGAAATTCATGTCCAATGATGAAGTAATCGCTGAAACTAAGGCCTATTTTGACGAGAAAGAGAAATCGTACTATAAAAGTGGTATCGAAAAGTTAGAAAATCGCTATACTCGTTGTATCGCTCTCCAACTATGTTGAATAATATAATCGAGTTTTATCAAAATTTTGTTTTTTTCTTACTTATCCTACGGACTTATTGAATGACCTATTAGTTAACTTTGAATAAAAACTTTTAAAGGTTATGGAAGGGAAAAAATTTAGCTTCCCGTTCTCAAAATTTTATTAGCCCCTTATCACAAACACAATATTTATGATCACATTTTTAGCACTATATGTATGAGTAGAATAGAATGAAGAGTCGTATATTTACATTTTTAAAAACAAACAAAACCTAATAAAACGCACTATTTTGTCAAATTTATGAGTTTTTAATCCACTTAAAGATTAACAAAACAAAGAATCCTTACAAATTGTGTTTAATTTTTTACAAGTCAGCTTAGCCAGTTATTGCTGTTGAACCTGATATTGTTCCTGAAAGTTCCCAGTAGAAAACTCGCTCAGGCCTCTAATAGTCAGACTGGAATTCAGGATCGAATTTCTAAACATAATCATGCCCACATTACTTCCCAATTCCGATTTCAAGGCTGAAATTAAAATATAATTCAGGCTTTCTCTTTGTAGACCTTTATTCTATACTGAAATGAAACAAAACATCAGTCTCCTTTTATTTCAAGTCAGATTTCATATCTGAATTTGAAGGATAATTGATATTCAGACCAAAAATCATAGATGTACATTTAAAAAAAGTAATACCAACTTTCAGGTTTGAAGAGGCGGACACTTGTATGAAAAATCAGGGCTGTTTTCAAGGAATGGTCAGGCCTCGGTCATGCCTGTCAAGCCTGAAACTCTTACTTGATCAGGCATGACATTTTCTGCTGGGTATTGATTGATTTTTCAACAGTTCCACAAATTTTGTTTTGGCTCTTTCGAAAAAAAAAGAAAATAAAAAAAATTAATTTAACGAACTACTTCAATTTATGTGCATAAAAAAATTAAGTCAAATATTTGTTTTAATTTTGAAAATACGAGACACTCAAGGGCTAAGATAAATTTTTGTTTTTCACTTATTGAAAAAGTACTTTGGTCATTAAGCTTTCCACACACACACACACTCATTATGATCGGTACTCCTTGTGTGGCTTAATTTTGCCTTATTTCGTTTTTTTTTTTTGGCTACGCCGAAAGTGGCTTTTTTTACTCGTATCTTATCAGTCAAACTCCATACTAACTGATAGCGTTTATCACTACTACTATCATTACCTTCTTTTGACGTCTTTTTTCATGAACCTGTAATGCTACCAGAACCACATGTATGCGATTCTACGCACTAAACCTTGCAGTGCCTAGACCTTTGGTTCTGCTTTTCTACTTATAAATAATTTAGGTTATTATATTACAAGGTTTTAAATACTTTTTTTGCTATACTAAATGTTTGTTCAAAAATAAGACTCTGAGTGACATATAAATCTTGTTGTCACTGATTTTATACTACATATTTTGCACTTAAGACCTTCATTTTATATTGGTTTATTTTAGGTTTAATTTTTTATTTATCTCTGCTTTGATAACAATAAACATTTATTGTTTGCTTTACTTTTATAGATTGATATTAATACTTTTCATAACATTACATGTGGTGATATTTTGCTAAAGCTGATAACAGCCTTTAACGGCTCTTAGTTGTTATTTATGGTCGAGCTAAAAAATTCTGCTAACGTTACTAATTAATTTATACTGCTTTGGAATTGCATCTTATCGCCAATTTATGATGAGAAAATTGACTAATTCTGACTTCAAACTAAAACTAATAAAGTTCAAAGAAATGTGTTTAAATACTTTGGTGGAAACATTCTTAGATTTGTATATACCTAGAACAAAGAAAAAAATTGTAATAACGGGTCATTCAATAGTTCTTAGGGTAAGTAAGAAAAAAACAAAATTTTGATAAAACTCGATTATATTATTCAACATAGTTGCCTTCGAGAGCGATACAACGCGTATAGCGATTTTCCAACTTTTCGATACCACTTTTATAGTACGATTACTCTTTCTCGTCAAAATAGGCCTCAGTTTCAGCGAATTCTTTATCATTGAACTTGAATTTCTTTCCAGCAAGCATTTTCTTGAGATCTGAAAACAGGAAAAAGTTGCTGGGTCTACATTTGGAAAATACGGTGGGTAGGTAAGCAATTCGAAGCCCAATCTGTGGCACGGTGCATTGTTTTGGTGAAACAACACTTTTTTCTTTTGCAAATGTGACCGTTTCTTGGCGATTTCAGCCTTCAATTGATCCAAAAGTGCACAGTAATAGTCGCTTGAACCACCATCAGTTCATTTTTGGAGATAGTCGATGAATATTATTCCTTTCGCATCCCAAAATACAGACGCCATCACCTTACTGTCCACTCAGCTGACTGTCTTTTGGATTCTGGTGTGTAATAGTAAAGCCATGTTTCATCCATTGTCACATATCGACGATAGAATTCGATTTTATTGCAGTTTAACAGCGCCAAACACTCCTCTGAAGCATCAATTCGTTGTTGTTTTTGGTCGACTGTGAGCTCACGCGGCACC
The DNA here is from genome assembly GCA_914767935.1 of Coremacera marginata. Classification (NCBI taxonomy): domain Eukaryota; kingdom Metazoa; phylum Arthropoda; class Insecta; order Diptera; family Sciomyzidae; genus Coremacera; species Coremacera marginata. Next base: position 143,835,559 of record OU612044.1, read on the forward strand.
CACTTTGCACAGAGCTTTCGTATACCCAAATGTTCGTGTTAAATGGTAAAAACACTACCATCTGATATCTTTACAATGTCAGGTAGCTCGTGCATCTTCAATTTGCGATCGTTCATAACTAATTTGTGGATTTTTTTGATGTTTTGTGGAATAACAGTCTGATTTGAGCGTCCACTGCGCTCTGCATCATTTTTGCTGATGCAATTTTACTACGTTCAAATTCAACAATCCACTTTTCTACCATTTGTCTCGATGGAGCAGAGTCTGGATAAAGTTTATCAAGCCATTGTTTGGTTTACACTGTATATTTTCATCAAAAAGCAATGCTTTATCAAAACTCGAAATTCACTCTTTGCCATTTTTTTTTCAATAACAATAGTTGCACACAAAATGCTATAATTCACGAATCAATTGCCAGAATGCTGTCAAATTATCTTATACGTATCGTTTGAAGGTTGGTACTAAATAAATATCATATGGAAAGAATCTAGTAACGCCATCTATGTGTCATTCTATGTACTTTTTGAACTGTTATGTAGGTATATAGCACTTCCGCTCGCACGAATTTTTATATCCAGTCTATAGGCAGCATTCCCCACAATTTCAAATTGTCTTCAATATTTTCTTTTAATTATATTTAATCCAATAACTACTTTTTTGCCTTATTAATTTTCTTTCATCTTTTTTATTGCTTACAGAGACGATTACATAAAGAGTTAATGTCACTAATAAAGGAACCACCGCCAGGCGTTGCCGTTGATACAGACAGTCTAGGACAAAATTTATCAGAGTAAGTAAACTATAGAAAAAAAAAGACGGAAAATAACAAAAACTAATCCATAACAATACAAACAGGTGGAAAATAAATATTGGCGGTTTTGAAGGTACGCTCTACGAAGGCGAAAACTTTCAACTGTTGTTTAAATTCAATAACAAATACCCCTTTGACTCGCCAGAGGTAGGTTTCTATATTTTAATGAGCAAAATTAAATTTTATTCACACTTTTAAATCATGCAGGTAACCTTCATAGGCAGCAATATACCAGTGCACCCGCATGTTTACTCCAACGGGCACATCTGCCTCTCAATACTGACTGAAGACTGGTCGCCGGCGCTGTCAGTGCAATCGGTCTGTTTGAGCATAGCATCTATGTTAAGCAGTTGCCGCGAAAAGAAGCGGCCACCAGATAACACACTCTACGTCAAGACGTGCAACAAAAATCCCAAGAAGACCAAGTGGTGGTATCATGGTAGGTGGTCATATATCTACATTATACAGGATGCTCAAGACCTGTGTGCAAATATACATGGTGGTGAAAGGAGAGGTTGAATTGAGCAATAAATTATATGGTCAGCAGTGCCTATTTTTACAAAATTAGGAGTACCAGGCTTAGTTAAATTTTACTAGATACTTTGACTTACGTTATTGCATCTGGCAAGAGAACCAACTAGCCAGTAGAATGCAAATAATTATAACCCACATCAGAGGCAATATAATGGCCCTTGTAAAGGTATATCAACGAACCTTTCCGACTTATGCAATTTCGAACCATCGTCGTGTGAAGATGAAATTATTTAATTTCAACTAATAAAATGTAACTTTAAGCTCTATTTTCTAAAGATTTTGCATAATAACAAAAACAATTTTTTTATAAAAATTTTATTCTACTTTAAAGCAACTTTTTCTAATACGGAACAAGCTGTTTTTACACTCTATTTTTCTATATCAATGGAGTTTACAATTTAAATGTACTTCATAATAAATGGGGACAATCGAAACAAAGAATTATGAAGACTTAAAAATAAATCAAAAACTGATTAATATATTTTTAGTATTTTAGTGAATAGTGTCTCAATTTTTGAAGACAGCTTGACAAGTTGCGACATGAACTCTAATGTCTGAAAAATGCTCTAAGGTATAACACACCAATCCTTCTGGATTCTTTCCCAAAGATCCATTAATATTATTTTGATGTAACCAAACTTTGACCACACCAACGGTGTGTTTGGGGCAGGAATAATGGAAAGTAACGATTATATTTTAATTTTTAGATCAAAAGATCATGTATAAAAGTTATTATAAAATAATTTTAAATGTAGCAATATAACGCTAGGGAGTCAGAGATTCCGTTTTTGACATTATTTTTTCATTCATAATTTTTAATTCGAACAATTCGAATTTTTATGGATCAGAAATAAAAATTATTTGTGATTTTTACTTCTTTAATCAGAAACAAAATTTGTTTTTTTATTGTTATTTTTTCGATCGGATATAAATATCATATTGTGATCGTTATTTTTTCAATCAGAAATAAAAGCTATTTTTTAATCGATAATTTTTTGATCAGAAATAAAAATTTATCATTTATTATATTTTTTGCTATCAGAAATAAAATTTATTATTTGTTCTTTATTTTTTCGATCAGAAATAGAGTTTTCTTCGATTAGAAATAAAAAGCATTTTGTGGTCATTTTTTCGATCAAAAATAAAATTATTTTTCGTATCGATATTTTTTAGATCAGATATTAAGACCAATCATTGATTGATATTTATTCGAAATAATAATTCGAAATATTGAAATAATAATTCGAAATATTGAAATAATATCGATTTTAATTTAAATCAAAATTAATCATCCCTACCATATGAGTCATTGTCAAAGTCGTCGTGGACTCGTTGTCGTTGTCACTTGTTATTGACGTCGTCGTCACCTCAATGCTAAATCGGCACTCACTACATCGTTTCATCCAATGACAAGACGAGACGATAATTTAATACCATCTTCAAATTTCCCTTGAATGTAAACTGTCAAACTACAAGAAATTTCGTATTAAAATATTTTTCATTTAATTTAATTTTCATTTAATAATCATGTATTTCATATCGGATACAAATTCTAGTGATTCAAGTAATGAAGAACAGAAAAAAAGCCTTATTTTAGAAAAAAAAAATAATAAGGCATATAACAAAGTAAAATTAATTCTTTGTGTATATCCAGTATTACAAGTGGTATTGTTCTTTACCTTCTGCCAACCATCACTGTCCCTATGCGGTGGACCAAAAGAATTTAATTGTTTGCTTATTTCTTCCCATTTTGTTTTGAAATTGGCTGGACGTTCCCTCTGGTAAATCCTTTTGCCAAGCTTGGACTCTTCTCTAGCTCGTGCACCAGATGTTCAAACTGACGAACGTTTGCTATTTTTAATTTTTTTTTTCCATTTTCAATCAAAGTAATTCAACAATTCACAAGTAACAAAGAAAAAACCAAACTCTTTGCTTCAATTCGTTGCAACTCGTTCAGGAAAAACTCAACGGGTAGTATTGAGTCCTATCGACGCGACAAAATGACTTAGCGAGTACCGCATAGTCGTCGTCAGTTGTCAAAATTTATCGATAACGACTTCGGTGGTGCCAATTTCAAGATGACGATAACTGTCGATGACGACTCATATGGTGGGGGTGAATATTTACATGTTAAACGTGTTATTGGGTCGAAATTAAAAAGTTATTGAGCATATAAAAAATAAAGTTCATACGTACCACCATTCGAACCCACTTTTACTATCATACAAGCAAGTCGTCTTGGGCACGGATATGAACAACGATTTTGACAGGGGTAAGGACAAAATTGTATACATGAATTTGGAAAAGTATTTGGACAAGGCTTTTGTCAAGGATTAGGACAAGTTTTAAGAAAAGGATTTGGGAAAGGATTTGAATAAGAACTGCTGGGCAATGATTTGAATGTGTAAAATAGTAGTAGTAGTCGAAAATAGTAGCATTAAATAGTAAAAGATATGGATATAGAAAAAGTAACAGAAAACAGAAGTAGAAAATAGTGGTGGAAAATAGTAGTAAAAATAAAAGAATATAGATAAAATACTGCATTATTAAGGGCCTTTGGGAGTTTTTCGAAGAAAAAAAAGACACCATTTTAAAACTTTATTTTTGAAGCTCTATTTTATTTGAGACCAAAATTGTTTTGTATTATTAAAATATAACTATTGGGAATTTAACCCTGTCATTTTGGTCCAAAAATATTCGTCGATAAGGTAGAAAAGTGCAATGCCGCTGGAGACTGGTTGACCTTAAAAAAAAATTGTTTTTTTTTTTTAAAGTTCTGGGGCGTTTAATCGTTGATTTTTAAAAAATATTAATTTTTGACAAAATGGCGAGCGCAAAACGAAAATTATCATTTTTTGTTCATTAAATTGAAGTCGTTTGGTTATAAATCAAAAAGTATGTATCCAAAAAAAAAAATCTAACGATTAAACGCCCAAGAGATCTTTACTAAACCGAACAAAATTTTTTGTTTTTTTGTCAGATGAACCACTCTGCAGATATCTTGCTCACCGCAAATTTTTAAGCTCTTTTGCGGCATTGCTCTTTTCTTCCTTATCGACGAATATTCTTAGACCAAAATTTCAGGGATAAATCTTCAATAGTTATACAGTAGTTTTCCAATTCAACAAACATTCGATTCTACGAAAATTGCAAATAACGAACAAGCAAATTGATTCCATTGAGTACCTTATATAACGAACAAAAGAAATAAAGCTGTATTTAGTTTAACGAACAACATACAAAATCGGTGCTTATTTAGCAGGATAAAAACACGTAGTAATAACAGAATACATACCTACATATTACGGTGTCTTATTTTTTGCGTATGATATTGAAATTAATGTTAATAAAATTTCGTGTGCCTAGGACCACGGGAACCCGTGCCGACTTGCATGGAAACATGTCAGCCATCTATTTTTTCAAAAAGCCCTAATAACTTTTGTATAAGCTCGGAAAAATTTTGAAGAAGTTTTAATGAAATATTGTGGAAATATTTTCTTAAACTATAATGTAGATGCAATAAAATTGTGTAGTTGTGTTTAATAACCAGGTTGTGATGAATTTTTTGCTAGAAATGAATCTATTTGAAAATTTCGAATTTGAGTATTTTTACGAAAAAAATGCCCAAAAATCCAAAATTGAAAAAAAAAATTGGCATCAATGATTTAAGCATAATCCAGTGCTATTTTCTGCAAAAAAATAAAAAAAAACCAAAATTCTGAAAGAAAGTAATATCGGCTTAGCGAACAAATCGATTTAAAGAATTGGCCTGACAATCATTGTGTTCGTTAAATTGGAAAACTACTTACTTACTTAGGTGGCCGTAACAACCCGTGTTCGGGTTTCGGCCGACCTCATTAGCTCTCGCCAGGCGCCTCTGCTTTGCGCGCGTTGAAAAAATCTCCGAGTGTGGTCTTGCTAATAGAGTAGAGTTTAATGCAAACAAGACCCAGTGTTGCCTGTTAACCCACAAGCGGATGAACTGTCCCTTAGCTACTGCTTATTCATAGAATATGAATGGTGTGGATCTTTTGGAGTCAGATACTCTTGACGTTCTGGGCATGTCGATACAATCAGACCTTCGTTGGAATAATCACATTTTCCATGTGTCGAAAGAAGCGGCCAAGTGGCTAGGTTTCTTAAAACGGTGCAAGCAATACTTCACCCCATCTGATCCTCGAATGATCTATACCTCTTATATAAGGCCTAAAATGGAGTACAATTCGCGCATTTGGGCAGGAGCTGCAAGATCTTATTTGGAGCTTATGGACCGAATTCAAAGACGTGCGATATATATGATAGGATATGAAAACATTTTATCTCGTCTCAGTTCTCTTGAGCATCGGCACAATGTTGGTTGCCTAAGCATTTTGTATAGGTTCTACCATGGGAAATGTTCAAGGGAGGTGCATGGTCTGACGCCATCAGTTAGTGTCTTTCATAGGTCTACTCGGGCAGCTTTTCAAGCCCATCCCTATACCATTGCATCCGTGCCTAATAGAACTACGCATTACCGAGATAATTCGTTTTTTAGTCGCACAATAAGATTGGTGGATAATCTCCTTGTGAGCGTGTTCCCCGGCAGTTTTGATCTGTGTAAGTTTAAAGCAAATCTTCACCGCCACTACTCCATCTTTCCACCCTCCAACTAACTATCACCCGTCATCCGAATTAACGCAATGCTTTCACATTTAAAGGGGGCATCCCCTCAGCGTTTGTTTAGTTAAAAAAAAAAACACACTGGCTTCTGATATCTTCAAGATGTCAGCAATCTCTCTCAGCTATACTTTGCGATCACTCATAATTGTTTTCAATATTTTTCAATGTTTTCTGAATCGGGACAAGATTTTCGTAGCTATTTCCTGGCTTGCAGGATATTTTTTCCCATAAAATAGCAATGGTAAATTAATACACGAAATTACTATGAAACCATCGCTTAAAAAAAAACAAAATTAGCATCGATATAACCTCTGTAACTCAGTCAATAACAAACCAAATGTCATGAAATATTTACTGTGTTCATTGGTACTATTGAAAATTGAAATAGCAAGAAGTTATTTGAGGCCCAGGACTTAATGAGGGATGTCTTAGAGCTTAAAATAACATTTTAATAGTTAAAATCATATAATTTCATATTCACAGATACAAATACAGATAATACAGATCGGAAATGGATCGGAGTGGGAAAGGTTTGTTGATAGAAGGTGAATTTAATTGCCTCTAAAATAAGATATAAACATTTGCATTCTGCCAGCTAATTATGTTGCCAGTTGCAATAACGTAAGTCAAAGTTGTAAAATATCAATTAACCTTGTAACCCCTATGGTTGTTAAATAGACCCCTCCGCCCATCCCCTATAACTTTTTGCTCAACTCAACCTCACCTTTTACCTTCGTAAATATTTACACCCTATATTAGACTGACTGCATACTAAATTTCCTAATTTTTCTCCTTTTTCAGATGATTCTGTTTAGTGTACAATCTTCACTGCCGCCCCCTCATCCTCAACCTACCGTGCAGCCTTCTTCATATCTTCTGTAGAGGGCGGCGAGCATTCACACAATTTACTCGCTTCTATGCTGTTGCCGTTACTGTTGCTTTGGCATGAGTTAAAACAACAATTACAACAATAACAACAACAACAAAAAATTATGCAAATAAATTGATGATATGAAAAAAAAATTGTCTGTGACGAATTTTCGCAATGAAATACACGCGAAAATATATATAATTAAATCTAATCTTAATATATTATGTGTAATATTTAATAAACGTATATACATATATATATAGATATATCTATATATATATATGTATATACAATACTTCATACATATATACACAGAAATATTATTTTAATAGCGCCTCAAAAAATATATAAAATACACCTACTTAAGAAACTGTGCAATAGTCACAAAAAATATTATTGATTTTGTTGCTGTACTTCATGCAAACTGTAAAATGCAACAACCATAAATCAAAGTATTGCTTATAAAACAAATCAATATAAAATGTCACAAATTTTGGCCTTAAGAAGTAACATTTTAACAACATTTTTAAAAAGCCCAACAAAAAAAAAATATATTAAAAAAACATTCCAAGCTTAAATAAAAAAACAAATATTAATTCTGTGGCATTCAAATGTACAGCAACGAAAATTTATTCAAACTTATTTAATGTACCTTTAAAATTATTTATAAATATAATATTAAAACTAAACATAATTAAAGAATGATAACACGCAAAGAAAAGAAGGAAATTTGCAAAAATATAAACTGAATTGAAAAACAAAAAAAAACAGTATTTGAGCGCAGCAGCAGAACAAACACTCAATCAGTTCTCAGTCACTGTTTTTGTGTCTGTGTGTTCGAGTTTCTGATAGTAGCTTATTTTTAAAGGTATCATTACAGTTTCGGGTAGGGAAAAAGTAAGCAATTTTCTAAAGTTGATAACTTGGGCGCTTGATTAGATATTAACATGAATTTTTTGAAGATTGAAAAAAAGATTAAAAAAATAATTTTCATAATTTGTATGAGTTATAGTAGCGCTCAAAAATCCGGTGTCCATATGGCGGACAGTAAATCTCAGGATTGGCTGAGCCGATTTTGAAAACCTTGTTTTATTTTCTTTATTATTAATATATTCTCTACGGTAATCTATCAAAAAATTTAAAAAAAATTTAACAAAAAATGTATTAGCAAATGTATAGGTCAAAAAATTTAGTATTTTTTTAAAAACATGACCCATTTTTTTTTTACCTTCCCTCTTTAAGAATCGTTTTTGTTTTTTTTTTTTTTTTGTTTCAGACGTCCTCTTCCAGAGATTAAGTGTCCGCCATATGGACACCAAATTTTTGAGTACTTCACTTTGGCGCCATCTATAACTCATACAAATTATAAAAATTTTTTTTTTTTCAATCTTCAAGGATGTACAAAATTTCAAAAAAAAATTGTATATTAATATCTAATAAAGGGCCCAAGTTATAAACTTTGCAAAATTGCTTATTTTATCCCTATTCGAAACTATAATGATACCTTAAGTAGTTTATTGTAAAATCGTTTTAGAGATTAATCCTTAAAGCAAAGCAATTTTTTAGCCATTAGAATTTCAAGTGTGGCAATCGAAACAAAAACATCCCCCGCACGCGTGAAACTAAAAAAAAAAAAGATTCAAATGCCTCTGTTTTATTTATTCTTCCGTTTGGAAAAGTTTCATACCAACTTTAATTGTGATTAAGCCCAAAACATTTCCTTATGATTACTTATATATGTATCCTGCTTTTTGATCTGGTTGATTAAATGATTGTCTGTATGTATTTTAATCTGTGTGATCGTATATGTATTAAGCTCGGCCTTTTTGTAATTAAATAAAGTTGAATAAAATACATCAAAATAAAATTGAAATAATGTATGTACACCATTAGCTTTTATTGTTTAACTAGCTGAATACCCTGCTTATCTCGGGAGTTGATATAAATAATTTTCGGTTTCATTTGTCAATTTGAAAAACTTTTCACAAACTTTAGAAAGAATTTTGTGTGCATCTTTCAAACCGGTAACTTTAGCGAAATGAGCAAAATGTAGCTTCAACATCTGAAAATTATGAGAAAAAGTTAGGGAAATCGTGATTTGTGTGTGCATGCCGCCGATCGCTTGCAAAAATATATTTCCAAGTTTTATATTGTATTCGATAGATTGCACATTTTTGAAAAAAATCTGAGCTTAAACGAATTCTTGGCAAGTCGCGAGGATTATGGATAAAAATTAAATAAGCATTGAAAATAGAAATTGAAATGTCAAAACAACGCCAACTTACGACGCAACTGACTTGAGCATGTGTTGATGCGTACTCAAATACCACAGAATTCGGCATCAGCTATCCTGATTTGCTAAAAAAGAAAGTGGTGTATAAATTCACATAAAGAAGAAAAGAAGATATTTATCACCCTTCGCGCTTTGCTACGCCCTACTGTATTTTGTAGTACAGCGCCCTCTGGGGTTCAAGATATAGCAAAATACACAGCGCAAAAAGACGCACCGCACCCGAAAACCACTTATAAAAATTATACTTATCGGATGAGTTGTTTTGAGTTTTTTGTGGTATTTGTACAACAGCGCCCTCTGGTTTTCGAGATAGAATACAAAAATAACGCCAAAGCCCTTTCCATACTCGATATCAAATGCTATATATCCGATATACAAATTTTTATCTAAATCGGATGAGTGGTTTTTGAGTGTTTCACGATTTCTTAAGTGATTTGTACTACAACACTATCTGGTATTTAAGATAGCACAGAAAAAAAAGTCCAAGATACCTACCGTATCCGAAACTCCTTTGTAAAAATTTCCACGCAAATCGGATGTACAGCTGGGAGTTTTCGTCATTTTTAAAACATTTGTACTGCAGTACCCTCTGGCGTTCAATATAGAACAAAATAGATAATTCATAAAAACTACCGCACCCGAAACCCCCTAAATACAAATTTTCATGTAAAACAAATGAATAGTTTCGGAGATAAACTATAATAACAAAATTCGTGGAACCCGATCACAGCGCCACCTACCGGGTCCAATTGCGAATCTGAACCATCCAGGGATCCACTTAAACACACAAAAAATTTCATCAAAATCGGTGCAGCCGTTTAGGAACAGTTTAATAACATACACACGTACAAATTGTACAACAGCGCCCTCTTCTTTTCGAGACAGAGCAAAAGAGATAACGCCAAAACAGTTGCCGTACACGAAAATCCTTTAAAAAAATTTTTCATCCAAATCGGATGATCGTCTTTCTACTTTTTCACGATTTCTTAAGATATTTGTACTACAGTGCCCTCTGGTGTTCGATATAGTACAAAAAAGATAAGTCCAAAACAGTCACCATGTTACAAAACCCCTATATTCCAATTTTCATGAAAATCGGATAAGCAGTTTAGACGTTTTTTAAAAATATTTGTACACAGCGCCCTCTGGTGTTCAAGATAGAACAGAGTTAATAAGCCATAAAAACTCACCGTATCCGAAAACTTCTATATACAAATTTTCATGCAAATCGGATAAACGGTTTCGGAGATAAACTATAAAAACAAAATGCCTTAAACACGATCGCAGCGCCACCTATCGGGTCAAATTGTGAATCTGAACCATCCAGGGATCCACTCAAACACACACAAAAAATTTCGTTAAAATCAGTGCAGCCGTTAAGGAACAGTTTAAAACATACACACGTATAAATTGGACAACAGCGCCAATTGACAATTTTGCTGTCGTGAATAATTTTATATCAAGTTGAGAAAAGCATTTTTCAAACAAATAAATCAATTTTTTCAAATCAACACATTCAATTTGTTAACGTTTTATTATGTTTTTAATCAAATGGTTTTTAATCAAAAGTTTCTTCCGAATTGATAAAAATATGAAGCATTTACGATAAAATTTAATCGATGGCACAATTTGGTGTTGTTAAGGATTAACAAAAGTTATCAATTTTAACAATAATTTTTCATTGAGTGCAGAGCTTCTGTGTGCAAGCGATAACGGCTTAGAGTGGCTAAATCAGAGCGAGGTTGAAGGAGCAGACGATATTACTGAAAATCGCATGGGCATGCTGGTTCCAGTAGTCACTCTTAAGACCGCACATGAGTTCCCATGGACTGAATTAGAATGAATATTCGTTTACCAATTTTAGAAGTTTTCATTCAATTATTTAATGGTTCGATTTTTTATTGTGATTTTAGACTACGATCTCAGAAGTCTTAAATACTAGTTTCAACTAGTCCTAAATAAAAATAATAAAATAAATGACGTTCTTCTGTTTTTTTTTTAATAAATCCAATACAATGAAGTACAGATCAACATATTTACACTAAAAACACGCATTTTGAACAATCTCACGTGAGATTAGAGGGGGAGAGAGAGAGAGGATGGAGCCAAATCTCACGGTATCTCACTAGGGGGGAGCAAGGGGTGAAAAATCGCGAAAATCACCTCACGTAATGTTCTTCTTAAGTTCTTCACGTACGCATCCCAAAACTTAACTTGAATATTTTCCACCGGAGCCGTCCGCTATAACAATGACTTCAGATATATTCATGCTGAATGTGAAAAATGGCTTATCAGTTGCAGCGAAAAATCTAATTGTATTGAATCCGTGCGAATGAGCTGTAATATCAATCCGCAAATTCACTCCGAACAAACGGCTATTCAGCTGTCAAAACGAAATAAATCAACGAGTAAATTGGAAAAAACAAACAGTACAAAATAAATCAAAAAAGATTCTATTCTGTAGTGAAATAAAAAAAAAAAGTACACATGAATTTATATGTTTAAATATATATTAAAAGATTTTTCCAACTTTATGGTATCCTTGGCGATTATTCTGCTCCAATTTGGAATTCAGAATAGCGCTCTAGCTGTCGTGACGAGTCGCGCTGGCCCCAATTTGTTAATGGCGATCTTTTTTTGATGAAGAATTACGTCTTACGGTGCGGTTTGTGTGGGGGTAATTTCACAATTTTTTTCAAGGTATGCTAACGTTTTTTGGGGGACACTTTAGGGTATAATATAGCTTTTAATATTCATCGTACAAAGACAAAATTTATGCCAAAATATCAGTTATATTATGCATAAAAAGAATATCTAACTTTGGATTTTGTCACTTCTTTAATAAAACCACAAAAGATAGCAAAAGAAAAGAAGAAGAAAAATTCACATTTTTGTATGCGAAAAATGCATTGATGATTCAGTGGCTGCTGACATTCTTATGCTTGTTGCTTTAGTTCGTGCCGAAATCTCGAACGCAATATCGGGTTGTTGGATAAAAACGTTTTATGAATTTCTCAGAGCTTTACAAGCAATGCATACCAGCGTTACCGTTGGCCGACTAAAGTGGCAAAAATACAACACAAAAATTCAGTACTTGCTTATGATGAGGCGAGTGAAAAATTGTATGTGACTTGTAAAAAATTACATTAGTTTCGACTTAAGGTGTCCGCATTACTTTTTCAGTTGTGATTTTATATCAAAAAATTTAACTGGCAGCATAGACAGCTACCAGCGCTGTCAAAAGTGTAGCTATTTTGCCATTGGCTGCATTCCGCCAAGGCGAGCGCTCAAGAAAATTCGAGTGAATGGCTACACTCTTGACAGCGCTGGCAGCTGTCTATGCTCGAGCGATGTGCATTTTACGTAGCGAAATAAATTACACTGGCTGCATTCCGCCAAGGCGAGTGCTCAAGAAAATTCGGGTGAATTGCTACACTTTTGACAGCGCTGGCAGCTGTCTATGCTCGAGCGATGTGCATTTTGGGTAGCGAAATAAATTACGCTACTTCTACTCAACAGTTGCAAGTTATGTCATTTAACAGCTATTTGCGCTCCAATTTGCATGAATTTGCAAACACTCAAATGAAACCCTTAAAATAAATAGAAATTTTCGTGGCTTGTGCTATTTTTAATCTATCCTTTGCTCCTTGCAATGGTTGAATGAGGTCCGAAATGTGCTCCTTATTAGCCATATCAAGATCATCATCCATTAGCATATCTAGCACTACGTTTTGCATTAAGTAAACCTCTTAGCAGAAAGAAATTAGGTTTTAAATTCAACAAAGCAAAACAAGCTACGTCAAACGTCAGTTGTCAACAGATCTGACGTTCGACGTAGCAACGCATTCAGAGAAATCCAGCGTAAAATTGCCCAATAGAAATGAGTTTTAAGTAAAATAACACATATTTTTAATTTTCTTTATATTCTTTATATACAGGGTGTCCCGCAATTGAGTGCAACTATTTACGGAGGTGAAAGGTGATGCTGAGCTGAGCAAAAAATTCTATGGTAGGGGAGATCTATTTTCACATTCCTGAGAGCTACAGAGTTAATTAATATTTCACGACTTTGATTCACGTTATGTTTCTAGCAGAAAAAGTAACTTACAGAAAACTTATTTTAATAACTCATTGCAAAGGCATTTAAATCAGCTTTACAACGGTATATCAACAAACCCCAACGACTTAACCATTACCGACCTTTGCTCGTGTGAAAATTTTTACATATGCGGCACGTTTTCGTATCGCAAATTCGGTTCGATTTCGTAGTCTTATATGAGAAATTACTTCGCCTGCGCTACACTGACGAGCCGTTTTTCTTAGAGGGTTATTACAAAAAATTTGCAAATAAAAATATTTTTTTTAAAACGCTTTCTTTTAACGATATTATTTTTCTATAGATGGCGTTGGGAGAGACTCAAAAAAATGATTAGGCAAAAAAGTTACAAGATTTTTCGAAAAACGCTGGATGAAATAGGATAAACCTTGATACATTCGACGAGTTACATTATCTTCTACTGGCTGGATCAGCAAAATGGACATGGTCGCCATGTAGACATTTTTTAATTGACATCAATTTAATCATACATTTGTGGGGGAAGACTTGAGATTCTGCCACTAGAAGAATGAACAGAAAAAACGGAGAAAAAGTTGATCAATAGAGCGGTCGCAAAAAACTTCCCGAAGGAACCTCCGAATCTGCCTTTAGAAACTCACGGCGTCTACACAAACTCAGTGTTTTTAGCATTGTAGCAAAATTGTAAAACTATAACTTGTGAAATAATTCTATGAAAACAATATTGTACATTTTTTCAATAAACTTTACTGGCTCTACCTAAAGTACAGCAGAATGTTTTTATTTATTTGTACTGTTAATGCTTACTGGTTGTATTATCAACTATATGGAAATAGCTTATTAAGTAAACATTTAACTATTGATTTTTATATCTTTGAAAATAACACATCTCAATGCATATTCTTAGGTATAAATGATTAATTTTATTGATAACTGGTCTTTTTTTATGGCAAAATCAAGTGTAATTTTGTTCAACAGAATCCATTGTAATTTGCTCATCAGTAGAAATAAGAAAGTTCAAAGTCTATTGTATACCACCTTCCCATCGTGGTCTCTTACATAGCAGCTCCATGGAACAGACCTTGCATGGCTTCTTGTAGGGCGCGTTGACAGGCAATTGTTGCCTTGTAGCCGCCTGCACGTTCTGGTGAGTTTTCAAGTCTTATGTGTGCAATGAAACCCTTTAATTCAATATCATTAGGTGGTGGTGCTGCAGGACCTTCAGTATAAAGTACTGGTGCAACGTGCACGTATAGAGGACCTTCTTCGTTCTTAGGCACCGGTAAGAAGTTAAGGTCGCTTGAGCGTGAAAATTTAATACCAGTAGAGAATTGAGTAGCCGGTTTCGGCGGTGGAACTTGCTTCTCTTCTTCGCGCAACTTCTCCGCCTTCTCAGCAAATTCGCTGACAATTTCAGAAGCATCTTTGTAGCTGCACATCAGCTCATCGATGAGCGCTTCTTTGTCGCGAACTTTTTTCTTCTTTTGCTCTGTCTCTAGCTCGAGCAGCTCTTGACGTCGTGCATCTTCCTGTGCCTTTTCCAACTCCAACATCTCCTCCAGTTCGCATTCCTCACGACCGACACGCGTCTTGTTGCGCATAATAACTTCGCGATTATCTTTCTTATACTGTTCAATGCGTTTGTTGGTGTTTATGATTTCAATGTTGTTGCACAAATTGTAAACAATTAACTCAATTTCCTCCAGGTAGTCGTTGTATTCGTGTAGAGTGGCAAAGTCATCTTCTTTTTTATTATAGTCACGCAAAATTCGTTTGCGAATGTCAACCTCCTTTTCCACCATTGGATCCTCGAAGAGTTGTACACGAAAGTTATTACGCCGTAGCGGCACAAGACACTCTGGGCAAGAGCCGGATCCCTTGAGAAACAGAAGTTCTACACAAGACTCGCATAGAGTATGGCCACAAACGTTGACCATCAGCTTAAGTGATGGATTCCGATATTTAGTTGTTTTGCAGCGAGGACATGCTTGATCCTCCATCGTATAGCGTTAGTTCTAACTTGATGTTACAGGAGTAATATTTATTAATTTACAACCGGCGTCCACAAACATTACACTTGGAAACGTCAAATATTCGCAATAAATTTCAACAGCACGCAATCAGCTGTTATATGATAATCTATTACATTTAGAGATGATTTAGATATATAGATGGGATTAGAGATGTGTGCATAAAATTGATTATTTGCGATAATAGTGGTGCATGCTGAAACAGGGTTGGGAAGTTCATATATTTTATACTATTCCTAGTGCCTTTTGGATAATGAGTACCGATATAAAATTGTTATCGATTAACTACGTTTTAACCGTTATGAGAATAAATTTTATTAAAAATGGGTTACTGTCACGGAACAGATAGCAGCAGTGAACCAGAAGATTGAAAAACGGTACACTTTCGTGTCTGTCGGATCATTAGTTTGGCCATTAACAAATGTAAATTTGATCGATACCTGAATTTTGTTTAAAATGACATATGACATAACATAAGATTTTGTTAAACAACTTTTAGACATATATTACTGTCGAAAACTTGGGACTCAAAACTTGCTGAAACTACTTTTCTTTGATATAAAGCATTTTTAGTACTTCCTTGAATGAAGTTGTAAAATGTAAACAAATACAACATCTTTAAAGTAAGGTCTTGTTATGCAAACAGACTTTGATGAAAATTATAAATTAGTTATGCGATTAGAGAAAATACAATGTTCTTATTACAACTTGTTTTTGAGTATTCAGAATCAGATCATTTTACTATTCTTTTAAATCTCCCTAGAATAAGTTCCTTGTTGGTTTGATTAAGCAACTAGCAATCAGTGATAATCAATCGCATCAATACAACTCCTAAAATCTAAAATTGCAAAGTTTACGTATTTTATGCAATATTATTTTTTAAAAATGTGGACAACATATTTGTGCAATTAATTTTAATAAGAATGATACGAAATATAACTAAAAAGGACTAAAATATGACTAAAAGAGATCTGAAAATTATTAATTTTAATGTTATATTTAAAACACAAAGCTATTAAAATTTGAATTATTAAGGCCAAGTAGGTCATCTCGCTTTTATACAAAGTTTTGCTTTAAAAAAAATCTTAAAACTCCTGCAATTGAGGTAAAATTTTAACGCCGGTAGCTCATCTTAACTTGGTGCGTCAAGCTTTAATTTTAAGTTTAAGGAAGTTTAAATTTGTTTTTTACAAATGTTCACATATAACATGTCATATACTGACGATTCAATGCAATTCAAAACATGTAAGCAAATATATGAATTTAGCTGGTGCATATCTTAAAGTGAGTATTAAAATTGTTGAATATTTATTCCTAACAAGTAGAAGAAACTCAGAGCAAAAAATATGATACAAGACGCCACTCAAAGCAAACTAATGCATCTTTAATCCAAACCTCTCTGAGAAAAAAGATCACATAAAATAAAAAAAATCAAACTCAGCCAGACTCAGACTCAATTAAAATGCAGTCTTGGAATTGGTGTATTTGATGAAATGCAATGAAATGCGAGACAGCAATATCATTCGACGTTAATGATATGAAGTTTGTTCGTTTGTATTTCAAATTCTCATTTCAAGCATTTGCACCAAATCCATGACCACAATTGGACCAACATTATAAGCTAAAATCTTGCGTAGATCGAAAGCACATTTCTTATGCAATTCATTTACACATTTATAAATAGTTTTTAGTATTTAATTCTTTGTTTTGAAAATTTTTAAGTTAAATATCACAAATATTACAACAACGCCATATGCTGATAAGTAGAATTTTTCTCATAGCGAAGTATAAACTGTTAACCTCAGGTTACGTAAGCTGCCAATGAGATGAACTGCGAAAATGACTTTAGTTTTGTTTAAAATTTAAACTTTGATTTGAATACCAGAGATTAAGGAAGTTTAACTTTTGAGATGAGTTACTAGGTGGGGCTCAAAAATATTAGACCTTAGAGACTTGGGGCTCAAAAATATCCTTGCTCCCCGCACCACTGTCTTTAAGGGGTAGGAATGGGCTAAAGTTATGTATATATTGTCCCACCATCAAGCCAAATTTGAAAGCTTTCAGTAGTCTTTTCAAGGGCTGAAATGGCCATTTTATATGTGTGTGCTTAGATTGTGGAGACAGCACTTCTCCAATTTACTTAATGGCGACGATTCCACCAATGCCGCCCATCGAGAGCACAGTGCAGTGCCACCAATCGACGATGACGGAGTGGAAGTATCACCACCTAGCCATGAAGAGGTTCGAGTTGCTATCCAACGACTCAAAAACAATAAAGCAGCGGGTGCTGACGGCCTGTCAGCTGAATTGTTTAAAACCGGCGGCGATGAATTGATAAGGCGCATGCATCAGCTCATCAGCAAAATATGGCTAGCAGAAAGCATGCCCGACGATTGGAACCTCAGTGTACTGTGCCCTATACTTAAGAAAGGAGACCCTACAATCTGCGCAAGTTATAGAGGTATCAGTCTTATTTCCATCGCATATAAGGTTCTCTCAAGCGTACTGTGTGAAAGATTAAAGCCAATTACAAAAACACTGATTGGACCTTATCAGTGTGGCTTTCGACCTGGTAAGTCCACCATAGACCAGATTTTCACGCTACGACAAATCCTGGAGAAAACCCACGAACATCAAATTGACACACACCATCTCTTTGTCGACTTTAAAGCTGCTTTTGATAGCCCGAGAAGGGATTGCCTATACGCAACAATGTCTGAGTTCGGTATACCTGCAAAGTTGATTAGACTTTGCAGAATGACGTTGAGCAACACACGCAACTCCGTCAAGGTAGGAAATGACCTCTCCGAAACCTTCAATACCGAAAGAGGTTTCAGGCAAGGCGATCCACTGTCTTGCGATCTCTTCAACATCATCATGGAGGGGATCGTACGAAAGGCCGGTGTGCATCGTAATGGCACCATTTTCTATAAAGGTGTCCAGCTCCTTGCGTACGCTGATGATATTGATATTGTTGGCAGAACCAAGAGAGATGTTACCGCTGCTTTCGCCGCTATCGAAAAGGAATCAGCCAAAGTGGGTTTGACGATAAATGAGGGTAAAACAAAGTATATGCTGTCTACAAACAAGGGAGCTCGGCGTTTAGACTCCCACGTTTCATCCGGCAGCTATAACTTTGAAGTAGTCAAGGAGTTTGTATACCTTGGCACCGCCATTAATACTAACAACGAAATCAGCCTGGAGATAAAGCGAAGAACAATAATTGCTAATAGGTGCTACTACGGGCTCAGTAAGCAACTAAGTTCCAGAGCCCTCTCTCGATCGACAAAACTAACACTCTACAAGACGCTCGTTCTACCTGTGCTGCTTTATGGCGCTGAGGCATGGGTAGTTTCGCAAACTGACGCAGCCGCTCTGGGGGTGTTCGAGAGAAAAGTTCTTCGCAAAATCTTCGGTCCTGTTCGAGTCGGCGATGACTATCGCATCCGAATGAACCACGAGCTGTATGAGCTCTACGGAGACATTGACGTAGTTCGGCGTATAACTGTGCAGCGACTACGCTGGCTGGGTCATGTCCATCGTATGGACGACGAAGCTCCAGCGAAAAAGGTGCTCGAAGCGAGGGTCGCTGGTCAACGACGACGAGGGAGACCATGCCTCCGATGGATGGACCAGGCTGAGGAAGCCCTAACCGCACTTGGTGTATCCGATTGGAGAAGGCGCGCGCAAAGCAGAGGCGCCTGGCGAGAGCTGATGAGGTCGGTCGAAATCCGGACACGGGTTGTCACGGCCACCTAAGTAAGTAAGTAAGAAATGGCCATTTTTCGTTCGTTCGTTATTTTGTGTTATTTTACATTTAAGGCGGTTTTGTTCACCTGCGGATATATTTAACCAGCGGATAATGTAACAAGATTTTTCATAGTTTCAGGTACGAGCAAATATCCTCTAGTTCAAGATAAACAAATGTGAACAAGTGGAACGACCTTTAATCAGTAATAGTTCCAATTTACACTCGGGAATGTAAACAATGCAATAAAGTGGAATTGCCAAAAATATGAGAGCAAGTGCAATATTCCACTAATAAGGACTCATATCAATGATAAAAATATTACTTTAGCATTGTCATTTATAAAAGCATCCATCAAAAACATGTTTTATATTGTCCTAGTATAAAATAAGTAAAAGAGACAAGATTACTTTTAACATTTGATTTTTTGTATGTTTTATTGAAGTTTCTTTAGTTATTTATATAATATTTAAATATTTGCAATATTTATTATCACTAAATAAATTATGATTAATCATAGATATAAATACATATATATATGTATATATTTTTATATAATATATATCTATCGATTATACATTTGCATTTTAGTTTTGTATGTACTGAATATAGTTTGTTTTATTAAGTTTTGTTTTTTTTTAAGTTTAATTCATACGATAACTACCAATCATCCTTTTACAATTTGAAATTTTTACTTGTAATCATTAGAACGGTTTATAAATGTCTATATGCGATGACTAACTACAAACATTTACGAGTAATAATAAAGTTAATATAAGCTAGATAACTGTATATATATAAGTTTAATAATTACGATATAAAAGCATGTGTTTAAGCAGTTTACACGAAAGTTTATATTAAGATAATACTTTAAATTTTACACTTTGTTATATGAGAGATAAATTAAATTTTCCTTATATTACAAAGAAGTAAGAAGCAATAAAAAAAAAATTGTTTACAAGATAACGTAACGCTAGGTTAAGAAAAAAGTCATAAAAAATAAGAAACTATTTTGTAAACTTTTAACTATTTTTCAAAATAAACAGAATTATTAAGAACCATAATTATTATACACACTTAAAAGATCGATTATACAATTAGTTATGTATCGAATCACTGTAAATATCACAATTTAGTTAACATATTATATATTTATATAATTAAGAATATGTAATAGAATTTTAATTCAACTGCAGTATAGTAAATCAGTTACATAAGACTACAGTATTGATTTGGGAAACACCGATTTGACTGCTGCATTATCTGATAACAATATCGCCATATGCGCACATGTTGTGATTACAATTTCAATTGTTCTAGCTACAATAAAATTTTTACAAATGAAATTTAAGAAATCGACTAAAAGTATAAGAAATAAATTAAAATATTACATATATGAATTCTTATAATTTTTAACTGACGTTTATTTGTTTTATTTTATTTGTTGTTTATTTGTTCGAAATTGCAATAATGTGGAATATATCAGTTTTCCTTGTTAGCTATTTTAAGTGATTTGTTTTTATCATAAATATCGAAAGCACATTATAAGATGTGCACAATAAAGTGTAGCATTTTTTATATGATTATGCAACCGAGAAACGTCTATCGATTTTCAGCTTTCAAGAAGTAATTTAATTTTTTAACGATTAAATTTTACATTAGCTGAAAAAAGCAGAAAAATATAAAAAATCGATTAATGTTGTAATTGATGCAGGATAATATAATTTTTCTAGTCATACCTTTGCAAAGCTGTTGCTTCGTCCTGTTCACCGCCATCACCTTCATCCACCTTGGAACCGCTGCATATGCGACACTTGCAGCAAATAATACAGGGTGCTGCTAGGAGCAGCAACGGTGAGGCTACAAGAAGTAAAATACCAAAACCAGCAAAAATGCCGATAACTTGAGCTCTATGCCAGACGACAGAAGCTCGGGAATGTCCAAGTTTATTTTTACAGGGTCCTTTGTCATAGTGCCGCAGCAGAAAATCATCCTTAAACGAAAGTGTAAGCAGAGATTAATTAAAATAAAACTAGTACTAAATACTTTAAATGAATCTGTTACAATTCTAATTAAACTTTAAGGGACGGCCATATAATATGTTACAAATTTAGGGAATTAGGTCGATAAGTGTTATGGGTGCCTGAAAGGGATTAGTTTGGTGGGATGTGTGTTATGTATAAGGAAAATATTTTTATTTCATTGTTATATTCAATATTTTACGGTTTTTCGAAAATGTTCAATCTAGTGATTTGAATTTTTGCTGTTGAAATGCGTTATTGATTTATCATAAGATGGCAATACTGTGTTAATAAAAGTGATTCGATTATACCATTTTATTTCTGTTATCAAAACTTTTTCTTTCACAACTTGTAAATTGTTTTTAAATAAGCAGTGTACAATGTTGCAATCGAAAGTAAACGTTACATATAATGAGCCATGATTTAAACTAGACAGTCATTTGAGACAGTGAATAATACATATTTGTTGTAAAACATTGCGTCTGCGAAAGGGCGTACAAACAGTTGGCAAGACAGTTGGCAAAAAAAGTGGAAATATGATATATTATACAAATATTTTCCTTTTTAAATGAAAAGGAACGTCAAACTTTTAGGTATGCAATATTAGGTAGATATCTAGTAGAAATAAATGCATTTAGCCTGTTCACAGTTTAAACGTATATTAACAAAGCGTATTTATAGCATATATATAGCTGTGAGCACCTCAGTATGTGTTTGCCGTATTTAATAATTTTGCAATGCTGTTATATATGCTGTAGATAGGGCATAAAATATGAGACACAAAAAACATGTCCAAAGGCTTCTTTTATTTACGCGTGTTTGTGTATTTGCGCTTGCATGCAAAACAACAACAAAGAAAAATACGCCTAAGTATGTTGGGAGCAGACCAGGGGCTCTATTCCGTAACTGTGTACAAAATTTGTGTACACAAAATTATAAATTTCATATTCACTCCAAGTGTACACTTTTTAAATTCAACTGATTCTGTAAACTGAAATGTTCTGTAACATGCTGAAGAAAAAAAAAATTGCTGAATAAAAATTTGTGGCTCTCAATTTAAAAATAGTGATGAACAAATTTGAATATTTCAAAAAATAATTCAATCATATATATAAATAAACATCACTATAGAAAAATATTATTTGTCTGTTCGAACAAATTAATTTATTCTTTGACTGACAACAAAATTTTAAAAAATACAATCCCAAATTACGCCGGGTATATCACAACCACAATTTTACAACAAAAACCAAATATTCACAGAAAAAATCTTAGTGAATAAAATTTGTTGATTTTGTACACTTTTTTGAAGTTAAAAACTCATTTCCAAAGCTAGTGAATCGTAAAATGCATGTGTACACAATATTTAGTGTACACTGCTTTTTCCACAGTTAGAGAATAAGGCCCCAGGCGGCTTAAAATGTGAATAGTATTTATGGTCCTGATATGTCGATTTCATTACGGTACTTCTGATGTCAAAGATGCACCACGTTCAGGAAAGCCAATTTTAAAAAATGTCGATAAAATCATGGAAATCATGGAGTTTGACCGTCATATAAGTACAGTTTCGACTCCACATTAAACAGTACCCAAAAAGCCGTTTGAAACTACTTGAATAAGGCTGGATACAAAAAGAAACTCGATGTATGGGTGACACACGAGTTAACGTAAAAAACCACATGGAGCAAATTTCCATCTGCGAATCGCTGCTGAATTGCAACAAAATTAACCCATTTCTAAAGCGGATGGTGACTGGTAATGAAACGTGGGGCACTTACGACAGCGTCCAGCAAAAGGGTAATGGCCGAATCGCGGGAAGCCGGCGCAAGCGATGGCCAAGCCAAGATTGGCGGCGAGGAAGGTTTTTTGTGTTTGTTGAGATTGCCATGAAATAATTTTCATTTGTGCTTATCTCTGTTCACATGGTAAAATTTTTGATAAAATTGTTGGTTGAACACAGTAGAACAACGTGAAATTTAAATAATAATAAAACTTATAACAAAAATAATTCTAAAAACCTACAAAATTGTACGTTACGTTTGGGGGGTTGAAGTTTTTTGTCACGAAGTGTGACATAGGGGGTGGGGGTCTAAAATTGGCCAAAAACATGTAGATGAGCAACTAATCGCAAAACTGATTGAAAAACTGGAAAGTGATTTTTTCTACAGACGCATAGACCAGGTTTTTAGTTCCAGTACTAAAACTTTTTCATCTTGAAAACAACGTACGTAGCATTTTGAAAATGAATGCAAACAATATTTTACTTTGAATCTGACATTAGGTTCTTAATTTTTCTACAAACACATCACCAGTTGAAGAACTATTAAACTTTTAATTTTTTGATTATTAATTTTTTATATACTATTTGTTTTAATTTTTTAATTTAAAACTTTTAAATTTTTAATAACTGATTATATGTTTGAAAAACTGAAAGTAAACCTCAACTCATCTACACACGACTTGTTTCCAATAACCAGCAGCCAGCTTATCAACTAGTTCTGCGATTAGTTGCTCGTCTATAGCGCCCTTCAGGTTTGTGTCTAAAAATTCGAAAATCTTTTACAAAAATCTGCAATATTTTTTATTGGTCAAAAGTTGTAGGTGTATTTTTTGTCATTAGGGCCGGTTTCATGACCATTAGTTAACTAATTGGTTAGGCTGTTAGTTAACTATGACTTTTCATGATTTGTGTTTCACAATGCTTTAGTTGTGTTTCACAATGTTTTACTCTATAAAACATATTTTTTCGACGTTTGCTTTAAATACTTTTCTTTTGCATAATTCAAAAAAATGGATGCAACGCAAAGTGTGAGATGCTTGAATTTTTCTCGAAACGAAATATATTTTCTTTTGGAAATTTTCACTAAATCTAATGACATCATAGAAAATAAGCAATCGGATAAGTATCATGCTTATATATCCGATAAATATCAATAATGAATATATATTATTTGCCTCTTATTTTGGTTATTTCTCTACTACAAAAATCAGCTGTTAGTTAACTAATGGCTTAAGCCATCACCACCGGCGGCTTAAGCTCTAGTTAACTTTGATTGTGAAACTCAAATCTGTTATTTAACCTCTGGTCAGTGGTTAACTAATGATCGTGAAACTGACCCTTAAATCAATATTATCGAAAAATATATTCAAGGTTTTTAACTTCATATTTTCATATAAACCGTTAACATTCTGTCTTGTTAACATTCCTAACTAAAATTTATCTTGGTTTATTATGTCCACACTTACATCCAAACTGGCTAAGCAATACCAGCAAAAAACGTGTTTGCATCGCTTGCACATCATTTGGGCGCAGCCTTCATCTTTCTCAATTGGCACTGCACACATGGGACAGCACTTAATTAAATCGTTATCGAAAGGAATACCAATGTCGTCCTGACCATCGGCCACCAAACGGCGGCTGTTCTCCTCACAGCTAATGTTTGGATGCCACTGAAGAGAAGAACCAATGAAAATAGTTAAAAATTTGGTTAAGTTAAAAAATTTCAACTTGGTTTTACTCACCGTCTTCTTGCACGCTGAACAGAACTCATCCTTACACGACGGACACTGGACGGCACACAAGAGTTGTGTGATGGTTTCATTTTCCTTCACCGTTGTTGGACTCAAAGCTGCGCTATGTGAAGTCGACGTTGATGGCGCAGCATCGGCATGTGTACCGGAACCCACAAGACAAACAGTCTCACAACCAGCACGTGGACACCAAGTGCGCGATTTATCCAATTCAATTTCTGAAAGAGAAAGGGATGGATTTAGGCATGATGCCATGGATTTAGGTGTAATTAAATTTTTCGTTATCATTATTATTATTATAAAGTACAGCGTGGAGCAACGAAAAATGCACTATGGACCAGGGCTGTTAATTTCGCTCACTTTTTGAGCCGCTCACTTTTTTCAAAAACTTCAGCGCGCTCCAAATGTGAATTTCATTGGACCTGTCTAAAAAATTCTAATAGAGAGTAAAACTGTTCTTTTGTTTGCTTGATGCATGGAGTATCATAAATAAATTCTGGATTATACTACATTCATACTAAAAGTACAATACATATATTTGTACCTTTTACTCCTACAAGGAGCATACGGCTACGCATTCTAAATTGCAAATGTGCATTTGGTTTGATTAAATGCGAGAATTGACAAAAAAGAATTGAGAGAGAATTGACAAAAAAAACGTAGAAAAATACTAAGTGGTATTTTTTTTATTTATTTTAACTCCGCCGGTGGAGGTGTCTTCGGATGCAAAACCGCCTGTCCAAAGCCAGGATAAAGGAGGATGGTTGGGAATAGGATACGTACTTCCCGTAAAAATGTAAGACCAACCAAGAGCTCGGGGTGGCGCCCATCTTGGTAGTAGGTCATATTCGGTATATCGATATGAAAAAAGCCTGCGAAGGGGTAGCAATTGACCTATGAGAACTTGTTAGCACGGGGATAGTCATACCCGTCAAAAGAAGATGACCCTGTCTATCCACGGCAAGGAGACAACTAAAGCTGCATAGAATGGGTGAAATATGGTGTCATAGACACGGAATTGTATTTTGTATTATATGTTGTATTAACATTGTGAATAGGCACTTCTTCCATGGCAAGTGAATTTAAGATTCATGCCTGGATTGAAATTTCCGGTCAAGCACAATTAAGAGCTCTAACTGGGCACGGCCAGATACAGAAACTCATGCATGCATACATTTTTTGATCTCACCTGCTGAGATGTTGTGGAGCTTCTTTGGCGGGACCGAGTGGCCCAGGTGGCTATCATGGGTTAGCCCTTCGGGGAGACTCGTGCTGGCTGTGGTTGTGTATATGCTACACAGGTCTAGATTGACCGGCGGGGTCGCGCAGTGGTACGACCGCTTAGTACGCAAGAGATTGTGTAGGTCTCGTCTTTACCAGTAGATGACAATGAAGATACGTCACTACTAATAGTTAAACTGGTACTGCTATTGGAAACAGAGCGACTCCATGGTTATACAATTGTATGATATGTTGGAGTAATAATTTTTTCAGTGGTAGGGAATTGGGTAGTGCTTATGTTTGTGGAACGGCTTCCAGAGCTAACACTCTGCCGGGTGACCTTGTGTTCTCACACTGTAAGCCACAAACTGGTCCGTTGATGGAATGTACACATAAGTGCTGGTCGTCTTTTCCATAAACTATACCCTCGGTCCATATACACAAGTAATAAGGCCAACATGGCAGGTGTACTTGTAAAATGCAGATTCCAATTGAGCGGATACTTAGTTTGTCAAGAGATAGAAAATTATTTCTGTTGATTTTGACAATCTGAGCTCGGAGAAAAATATATTGATCAGCCAAGAGACTACCTTCTTTATTCTACCATGGATAATAGAATATGATTTGTTTTGGCGTATATATTGGCACTCGATTAAAAACAAATTGAAACTGTTTGAAACACCTAAATTTTAGTTCTTATTGCCTGGTGCTCAAAAATATTCGTGGGGACATTTTCACCATCTACACTTACCGCGATTCAAACGATAACGATGATGCTTCTTCATCAAATTAGTGGTCGTCAAATTGGCTATCTCGGGCAGCGTAACAATGCTCTGAGCTGGGCATTGAGGATCAGGACACGAGATCTCGTAGGCACCTTCGGAGATTTCAAATTCAACATAGGCCTTCATACACTGAAAAAAGATGAGATCAAATTATTATGTGAGGAATGAAAATATAATAAGAAAATAAAGAATTATTGTAGAGATTAAAATAAAGGTAAAAAGATCAAGGAAAATTGTATGAACATTCTAGTTCCAACATTTTTTGCTAAACGCACCAACTTTCCTAATGAAATTGCCAACAGTTCTCTCATTCAGAAGAGAACACAATGCGAGCGTTAAACTGAAAGTAGAAAAAAGAGTGTATTTTAGCGTCAAGTGGCGAGCTTTCTTTCTCTTACTTTATACGGATCTTCAATGTTTATATGGAACTTTCTTTGTGTGTACGTTTTGCCGATAAATATACACAGAAAATCGTTTGTATATGTTTACCTTTTTATTTTGTTTTAGGAGAGACGAGAGACGTCTTTTCAGGCGGCAAAAAAAAGAGACAGAAAAGGGCGAGTGCGAGAAGATTGAAATGTATGGCGACAGGAATGAGGCCCATCAAAAAGATAAAACACCTAGCCGCTGGTTTTAGAACCGGGGCCTCTTCCTGCAAGGATAAAAACGGGAATCTAATCACAGATATCCAGAGTACACTGAAGTTATGGAACACTTCTCTAGACTTCTAATTGGCGATGATGACAACAATTCCGCCAATAAAGATGCTATATCCGAAAACGCTGGATGGATGACAGCGATGGATGACAGCGTTGAAGTTTCACTGCCCAACTATAATGAACTCTTGACAGCCATAGCTAGGCTTAGAAATAACAATGCCGCAGGAGCCGATGGTCTACCCGTTGAGCTGTTTAAGAACGGAGGCGAAATTCTATTTAAATGCATTCAGCTTCTATGCAGAATATGGTCCGAAGAATGCATTCCAAACGATTGGAACCTTAGTGTACTCTGCCCAATCCTATTGAATCAATTTCAATGGGAAGAAAGGCGATCCCACCAACTACTGTGGGATAAGCCTCCTAAATATCCTGTCGAACGTATTATTTTTTTTGTCGATTACAAAGCCGCCTTCGACAGTCCAATAGGGAATCACCTGTACGCCACCATGTCTGAATTTGGTATACCTGCAAAACTAATCCGTCTACGTAAGATGCCACTGAGCAACACCAGTAGCGCAGCAAAAATCGGGAAAGACCTCTCCCCCCGTTTGATATTAAACGAGGCTTCATTCAAGGTGATTCCTTATCGTGCGACTTTTTTTAATCTAATTATGAAGTAGATCATTCGAGCTGCTGATCTGAAGCAAAGCGGCACCATATTCTATAAGAGTGTTATGCTGCTAGCGTATGCTGTTGATATTGATATCATTGGCCATAGTACACGTGAAGTCAGTACAGTACTCTTCAAATTAGAAAAAGAGTCTAGTTGCATGGGTCTTGGAGTAAACACAGATAAGACGAAATATCTGGTGTCAACAAACAAACAGTCCCAGCGTCTTAGCACCCACGTCACTATTGACAGCACCTCCTTCGAGGTTATGAATCGTCTACCTGGGATCCAGCATAAACTCCACCAACGATATCAGTAGTGAGATAAAACGAAGGTTAACTCTTGCCAGCAGGTGTTACTTTGGCCTTAGTAGGCAATTGAGAAGCAGAGCGCTCTCTCGACGAACAAAAGTTTCGCTCTATAAGTCACTTATCATGCTCGTCCTGTTATATGCAGCACAAGCCTGGACGTTGAGCAGCTCTGTTGCAAAATACTTTGGGAGCCTTCGAGAGAAAGACCCTTCGCAAGATCCACAGACCGATGTGCATCAATGATGAGTACCGATAACAATGGAACGACTGGTGAGCTGTATGAGCCCTAAGTCGATATCGAACCAGTGAAGCGCATTAAAATCGAGCCGCCTCGCTGGCTGTTGAGTGACTCAAGTTGAGTGGATGGAATACGATGCTACAGCGCAGAAAATCTTCGATGCAGTACCCAGACCGCATCTCCGTTGGAGGACCAAGTGCGGATATCCGGACGACCCTTGGAGCTTCCAACTGGCGCAACAAGTTCATAACAGAAATGGCTGGCGCAAATTCTTGAACGAGGCCATAACTGACCTACAGTTGTAAATACCATCTAAGCAAGTAAGTAAGATATTCGCTGTACTCTTTCACCCTACACACAGAAAAATATCAAAGGCAAATATTTGATATCAAATATTTGATATCAAATTTGTGTAAATTTCCTAAGCTTTTTGTCAAAAAAAGGCATGCCAAAATTGTATAATATGCCAAAGATTACTTGGGCAAAATCAAATTGGAGTTTTTACAATCTTTTCTCTCATTGCTACACTTTCTGTCATATGCGGTCATTATTTGCTTTCTTTTTCTTATCATTTGTACTAACGTGCATGTATTTCGCAGTAATTTATTCGTTGCATTGACGAAACAAATAGAACATAAAACACCTTAGTGGATCACAGCGAAAATCACGCAAGACTACTGATGAGTTGACATTAATAAAAAAAAATTAAGTTAATTAAAAACAGAAAAACAAAAAAGGGGAAAAAGTGTCAAGCATAACTGAAAAGGTGAAAAAAACCAACAAACAAATCTCAAAAGAACAGCCAAGCTCTTGTTGCAAAGGCCTTAGGAAATCTTTACTAGTATAAATATAACTTACCTAAGTTTATGATACCCAAGATCCTTTTTAATATTGCCTAAAATCTACGTCAAACCATTTTAGTAGAAGGCTTTCCACCGAACACACAAGTTCTAGCACAAATTGCCTTATGGCAAAACAATGCGATTGCCTAAATTTCCTTTGTTGTATTACAGAAAAACTTGGATAACACTTTCTGGCCTAATGTCTTAGGCAAATTATAAATTTTTTAATTTTTCACTTATTTGTCTCTGTACACCAGAGCTAGACATTCCTACACAACCACAAACTCGGCACTTATGTCTATGTGTTTGTGCATTGAAAAGCACAAATGCGTGGAGTAAAGCTTCTAAAGAAGGTAATTGCGCAGAGTAAAGATTTTAAAAAAGGTGCTTGCTTTAAAAGTTTTTAAAAGTTGATTTTGATACACTTGTAAAATATTTAGGTTTTTTAGTGAATGGTAATGTTTATTATTTATAATAATGTTTGCAAGCAAAACAATAAGCGAAAATGCGCATCTGAAAGCTCTAGCAGCGTGCGTGTTTTTTATTGCGTTTGAAGGGAATGCGCATCGACATCCTCCCTCATGAGTTTTCAAATCATACTGAAAGCTATAGCAGCATACGTGTGATCAAATACGTGTGACGACAGAGAAGCTCTTTGCCCGCGCTGCCGCCAGTTGATTAGCTCTGCTGTACACTCTCATTTATTAAAAACATTTATAAAAATCGGTTGAAAGAGAAGGGAGAAAATGGTTGAGAGCAAAGAAGATTTTGGAAAAGTGGGCCTATATTTAGTACGCCCACAAAAACCCAAATTTTGCTCTGGTATGATCAACAACTTCTGATATATATTTTGATTGATTTGTAGGCGGTAAAAGTAGGCATGGCAAAATGTATCTATACATTAACTGCCACTTGATTCTATATAATAGTTGTGCCCAATTTCGTTCGTATCAGTTTGGTTCGTATCAGTTAAACGATAAAAATTTCTTTAAGGAACAAATATACATAAACACAAACATTCTACCATACATGTATATGTACGTATATATATGCATAAATAACATAGACAGACTGTAAAAATGACATAGATACGAACATTTTAATTTAACTGTTTCCATTAAAACTTTTCCCGCCTCACACCATTTTTTCATCTTATCACACTTATTTGCATGCCATCGCCATCACGCAGTGGCTTGGTGCGACTTGGTGTGTTTTGGGTTTAGTAAGCAATATAAATGTCCTACTTATGTAAAACAAGTTGGTGTTAAGAAAATATTTTTTGTCCAAATGGCAAAAATAGTTCAACTTTAAATGTTGATTTTTTCCCTTTATCCTGGGTGTTGAGGGAATTTTCGTCAAAGTTTACAGAAGGGCGGCTGTAGCCCGGCAGCTTTTTAAACAGATTTAATCATTTATATTGCGCATGTTAGCGCGTTAGCGGTGGCGATGTTAAAATGTGAGCGAACTTAATGTTAGAAAGAAAAGTTTGTGGAAAAAGTTTTGCCGCGTAGAAAAAGGCAAAGCTTAGATTGAGGTCAAATTGTTGTTGTGCTGCTTAACAGTAGCTATCTTATTTTTCTGACAGCCAAAACATCAATCTTGACTATTGTTGATTTCTTGTAAGCCAACTTGTTGAAACTTTAATGATTCTGATGTAGGGCAAACAAATTAGTTATCAATATTTATGAGACCCGTAAGTAAAAATTTAGTTCAAAAGGATCCCTGATTTGCTTTAAAAAGATTTTTTGGAATTTTATAGAAAAAGTTTTTGATGACATGCTTTGAAAATTGTTGCCTCTTGTGTTGGTTGGCTGGACCTTCGCAATGTGCCACTGAGCTATGCGTGTGTGTGTGTGAGTGTGTGCTTTAAAGGCCAACAGTTAAAAAAATGTTATCAATAGAAAACAGAGCTTTTATATCTCCCACATGTATTTGTTGTTGGTTGGCTTGTCTAAACTTTGTTTTTCCCCATCCACACTTTCACTGCTGCTCTTAATTGTCAGGAAAAGTTTTTCGCCTGCTATTTCATATTTGTTCAATTTGTTTTGAACTGTATATTGTTTTTTTTTCTACTCTTACCGCGTACATGGCGTGTTGTAAACACTGTCAGTTGCATGCTGCATTCATTCTTTGTGCCCAAAAAGTGGGCGTAAAACTTTTATTCATTCATTCAGTTTGTCGAATACTGAGCTCAAATGGAAGTTGGCTTGTTTTTTTTTTCGAAGTGTAAACAAACTTTATAAGCCGCAGTTCAACATCTTTTTCACTTGCAGTTAAATGTTCAAAGCCCCAAATGTCTTATTTTAGATATTTTTTGAAATTTTTTTTTTTTCGTTGAAGTTTGCTTGAAAAGTTTTATATTACCTCCGGCAGCGGTATGTGCCTCAATTTTGTTCCTACTATTTTATGATTTTTCATAAATTTTGTTCTTAATAAGAAAGTCGTTTATTTGATTTATAGAAGAAAAAAATTAAATTTTTGCATTTTCATTTTAAAATACACATTAATTATTGAAATACATAAATTCAAAACTAGGATAGAAAATATTTTTTTTTTTTTTGCTAATGACGTGCAAAAAATATTATTTAAGATATGATAGCTAAAAAGTATGAAATGTTTATATTAGAGAAATATGAGATGAACTTGTCACTGGTTTCCATCATTAAGAGATTCTCAGGCAAAATATACAGGGTGTCCCGCAGTTGAGTGCAACTATTTACGGAGGTGAGAGGTTATATTAGGTCTATTTTCACATTCTTAGGAGCTACAGGGCTATTTCTGTTTCTAGCAGAAAAATTATCTTACAGAAAACTTATTTTGATAGCTCATTGCAAAAGCAATGAAATCACCTTTCCAACGGTATATCAAAAAATCCCACCAACTCAACCGTTACCGAGCTGTGCTCGTGTGAAGATGAAATGAATCATTCATTGAAATGAATGAATCTGATTTTCTAAAACAAGAAATTTAAATTTTACGCTTTTTTTTTAAGTTTATTTCAGGAATTTTGTGCATTGACAACATCTGCTGATGAATCTGCTGGCGATAGGTGTTTATGTATTTATCAGATACAAATGGAAAATTGTATAAAATGTTATACTAGCTGCAGCTACTCATAAGCTTTAATCCTACAGCCCACAAGGCTACCCTGAGGTACCAGGCACAATTTTGTAATTTTGAAGTCTTACTTTTTTTAATATGGAAATTTTTCTGACAACTCAAAAGAAATAAACAATCTACCTACACACAACATAGTGTAAGTTTTATCGTTCAATCTTCGTTAGTTAAATTTCAATGTCTTTTTTTCCGCAAATCGAGTGTCTTAAGCTCTAGTCTAGTTTAAAATGTCTGATGTTAATAATTGTTTTGCGTGCTTGAAAAGCGACCGACTGAATTGGCCAATTTAGCCCTTGAAAGGACTTTAACCGAGCTTCTTATGATCAATTGTGTTGTGAGTGTTGTGAAATGTTTGAACACAAATCGGCGACGGCCGAACAAAAAAATTAATTCAATTGTAAATACTTTCTGTGTCCGATGGGATTCGAACCTGGGTCCTCTCGCATACCAGCCACGCACCTTAAGCAATATGCCAAATATTATGATGCCTTCCTCCCTCCTATTATTTCAACCTTGTGGCTTAGAGGGTTAAGCCTTGCAAGCTGAAAGCATCAGATGCTTTACATTGTGCAACACATGCTGCGTGGACTTGATTAAATTTGTATGCGTGTCATTGAAATTCTTTCATCGAAAAATGTAGGCATATATTTAAGTATTTTTTTTTTTAAATTTTTTTGCTCCATAGATAATTCATTCCATTATGCAGACACATTTATGAATGTATGAATAAATTCTGTTCTTAATAAATTTTCGTTTGATTGCGACTTTTGTTATTTTTTTCCGTTTTCACTTTTTATTTACGTACGTATTACGCAAGAGCTTAGCAGGTTTCGTCGCAGCATGTGACTAGCATCAATAAATGTTCGATCATCTATACTGCGATATCATATGTAACAGTTTTATTGTTGTCTTCATTTTCGCTCTTGTTCATACATACATATGTTGTTCTTTACAGTGTTCACCCTTATGAATAATTTGTTATGTTCTATATGAATTTTTCTTGATTTTCACACCCTTCCATATGTTGCCATGCTTTTTCTCCTCTATTTATTATGCTAAACTTGTTCCTCTTCCATATCGCTTACTTATGGGAAATTGTGAAAAATACTGTTATGTGGAGTGTATTTATGAGTTATGGCCAAGCATATCGAATAAACAATTATTCGCAATATTGAATGTCCGTAAATTGGGTCAGTGTAGCAGGTGTGGAAGGACGATATTGAAAAAAAAACTTCTAATGGCCTTATATTTATAGATTTATTACATTACTCTGTCAACAAAAGTTCAAAGTATTCTAACCTAAATACCTGAAAGTGGTTGCAATATTCGACTTAAATATTTTATGGAATAAAATTTCAAAAAAATAAAATACACTTTATTTATTCAATAGATCCGCTATTTTTAACTATTACATTTCGTACATATATAACCCAATTCAAAACATACGTCAACATATTAAAATTATTAACATTTTTTGGAATAATACTAACAATATCACCGGCTCTAATCCATTTATTTTCATACACCTTTACAGCACGTGCATCAAATTTCAATCATATTTAATGATTATTTTATTTTCGTCAGACGAATACAGCAGTTTTGAAAATGAAATGAAAAATAATTTGCATACAATATGGCTTTAAAGATAAAATTAAGTGCTGTATCGTGAGAGAAATATTGATGAAGACTTAGAGCGACTTTAAAAAAAAAAAAACAAATGTTGTCGAATTGTGCACAAGTTTCAAAAATACTTGGAAGAAGTTTAATATGGCACCCTGAAACAGTAGCGTAGATACGTAGTAATATACTTATAAAGGGGATATATCCCACCCATTACTCATTGATAAATTTCAAAATTACATTATTTTTAAATGTTGAAAAACTAAATTTCCCACGACGCACAGTGTAGCGAGGTGGCCAAAAATACCTCATGAAAAAAAAGCCGTAGTTTTGGAAATAAAAGTATGCAAATTTATAGAAAGTTTTCATTTTTTGAATCCAATAGGATTTTGCAATATCTTTCTATTTGTGGAAGCTTTGCTCTTTAAATGCTGCCTTTAAATCTAACGAAATTTCAGTTTTTACAGTTTAGTACTGAATATTTTCTAGTATCGTTGCAACTTTAGTACATTTTATACGCAAAACTTTGAAAGAGATATATTTCTTAAGTTGAAGTGAAAAAAAGAGAGATAAATAAAGTAAGAAAGAAATGTTCCTATATGTACAAGAATAAAACTCCAAGAAATCGAATAAAAACAAAAGTTTTATATACTATTAAAAACAATCCGCATTTTTGTTTTTTTTTTTAAGTATGTTTTATAACAACTCTTTCTGAACACATTTTTAAAGATTTTTGCTGGGAAAAGTAGACATTAATGATTTTATGAGTTTTTTTCTAGAGCATGTTTTGGCGAAAATGAGCATATACAGGGTGTCCCGCAATTAAGTTCAACTATTTACGAAGCTGAAAGGTTGTTGAGCTGAGAAAAAAATCGTATAGGAGGGGGAGTGGGGGGGGTTTATTTTCACATTCTTAGGAGCTACAGGGTTAATTAATATTTCACGACTTTGATTCACGTTATTGTTTCTAGCCGAAAAACTAATTTACGCAAACTTACTTTGATGGCTTATTTTAAAGGCAATAAAATCACCTTTCCAACGGCATATCAACAAACCCCACAAACTTAACCGTTACTGAGCAGTGATCGTGTGAAAATGAAATCAATCGGTTAAAACTAGAGATGGGCGCGTGTCACGAATTTAGTCGTGATCGTGAGTGAACCCATAAAAAAATCACGAAATATTCGTGAGCGTGCGTGATTAAATTTTCCTCGTGCGTGACTTAAATTTCTTCGTGTCACAACATGTTTATCTTTATTTTTTAAATCAGTGCAAAATTTAGTAATGATTTTTTTTACGTTTTTTCTACCAATTGCATACAAAATGCAGCACTTCTAATAAAGCGACAACGAATTTCTTTACGAATTTTTGTGATTAAGCGTCTCCAATGCTAAACACTTTTATTCGTGAGCACTCCTGAGTCAAAAAACTCCATCGAGATCATGCGTGATCGTGAGTCAAAAAAATAATTTTAATCGTGAGCGCGCGCGATTAGAAAAAACACATCGTGAACGTGCGTGATCGTGAGTCAAGACCACTCACGCGCCCATCTCTAGTTGAAACTATCAAATTTCAACTTTGAGTGCAAATTTCTCAGAATTTTTCGTTATAAATGAAAATTTTTTCTTAAGATCAATTTTGTAATTAATTCAATTTTCTTTTGAATGATACCAAAAACATAAACACATCTCCAAAAATAAAGAAAGTTGGCTGTACTAAAAACATTATACTTATTACTCATTTAAATATTTATTAATATACACAAACAAACAAAAAATATGTTTCTAAATATGATCAACAACTGTTCCCACCCTACAATATAATTATAAAAATTAAATTCTTGAGAAAGACATATTTTAGAAAAATATGTTTTCTTATATTTTTTCATGTTCATGATATGTTCTTATTCATGATGTAAAAATTTTACTATAGAATATAAATTTATGTTTTTATTAAGATTTTACATATTTGTGGTGCATTTTTAGTGTTAAAAGGCTTATAAACATCTTTTAAATTATTCATCAAAAATACTTCTAATGCTTAGGGTAAGCTTTTATCATACCTGAAAATAAATAAAAAACATATATAATAAACTTTAACTTTAGATTTAAAATTTTTTGATAAGTCATATTTCAGCTTCTAAGGGTCATATTGAGCCGACTGTAGTTATTTCTGCTTGCTTCTTTGTTTGCATTACTTTCTTCTTAACCATATGCACGTTTTGTTGTTAAAGAATTAAGAACAATCAAATTATCCATAGATAAATAATGTTATATCTTAACTAGTAAGGGTGGAGCTTCGGCAGGGTACCGAAGCTAAAATACCCCCCGCGGCCATATTGAAGCATATACGAACTCTTTAGCCACGACATACACTATGACATTCAGTTTTATATATTAACGAAAGTTTTTCTATTTTGATGACGTCACTTTGTATGGGAAGTAGGCGTGGTTTTGATCCGATTTTGCCACATATCATAGGATGGTTCATATTATATATCAAAGCTAAAGTGCAAAATTTCAAGACATTTCATTAATTTTTGTGGATTTTTAAGAGATTTTACGTTTAAAATAAAGCCAATTTGTATGAGAGGTAGGCGTGGTTTTCATTCGATTTTGCCAAATATCATAGTGGTGGTCTATATTATATATCAAAGACTATATGCAAAATTTCAAGACATTTCTTTAATTTGAGCAGATTTTTAAGAGATTTTACTTTTAAAATAAAGCCACTTTGTATGGGAGGTAGGCGTGGTTTTCATCCGATTTTTCCAAAAGTCATAGCCAGGTAATTTCAAGACATTTCTTTAAATTTTGTGGATTTTAAAGACATTTTACGGTTAGTATAAAGTCACTTTGTATGGGAGGTAGGCGTGGTTTTCTTCCGATTCAGCCCATTTTCGAACTTGATTCTCCTTTTTTAAAAAATAAACTTATATTTTGAATTTCATCGCGATAGCTTTAAAATTGAGTCTGTAATCGTGTCGACAGACAGACAGACGGACACACGGAAATCGACTCAGGAGATGATGCTGATCAAAAAGATTTATATTTTTCTATACCTGCCACGCCTCCTTCTTGGCGTTACAAACGGAATGACAAAGTTAATATACCCCTTACGCAGTATGC
Source organism: Coremacera marginata (assembly GCA_914767935.1). Lineage (NCBI taxonomy): Eukaryota > Metazoa > Arthropoda > Insecta > Diptera > Sciomyzidae > Coremacera > Coremacera marginata. The sequence continues at coordinate 143,872,723 of OU612044.1, forward strand.
GTTGGGTATTATTTTTTTTCTTACTGAATATCGCAATTTAAAAATTTTTTGAAAATTTTTATAATTTTTTTATATATTTTTCTTTTTTGAGTTTTTTATTTAACATTTAAATTAACCTTTTATTAAATTAAAAAAAAAATCATTCCAAAATCTTTGTTAGGTTCTGTGTTATCTTTATTGGAATTAGGCATACAATTAAATTTTTTATTGCTTGCTTAAGTTCCAACTTTGACGAATTTTAGAAAAATAAACAAACATTATTTTAGAATAAGTAATCGTTTTTTAATTACATGAATATTTTTCTGTCTGATAAAATACTCCTTTTTATCAAACTCAGATTTCAATTTTTGGGACTTTTGACACACTAGAATTGAAAATACCGCACTCATTATTTCTCATTATTTAGGTTTCAGCATAATTGTGTGAAGTTTGCATACCGCGAAATGAAGCATAAGGTGGAAAAAATTAATAGAACTCTGCTAACAACATTTAAAAATTTCAACAGAAAAACATTTTAAAATTCTGTTAATTACACATAACAACTGAAAAGCTTAAAAAAATAAGCTATTTTAATATTTTCTGCAAAAGTATCGCAATTATTAAAGGGTAATAATTTACAAATCCACTTGTAGCACCCTTGAGCATCCACTTGTAGAGACGAAAATGGAGATCTGAATACGGATACACAGTGTGTGCTGAGATTGTTTAGACAGCACTTCTCCAATTTACTTACTGGCGACGATTCCACCAATGCCGCCCATGGAGAGCGTAGTTCAAAGCTACCAATCAACGATGACGGAGTGGAAGTACCACCACCTAGCCATGAAGAGGTTCGAGTTGCTACTAAAGACTCAAAAACAATAAAGCAGTGGGTGCTGACGGCCTGGCAGCTGAATTGTTTAAAACCGGCGGCCATGAATTGATAAGGCGCATGCTCATCAGCAAAATATGGCTAGCAGAAAGCATGCCCGATGATTGGAACCTCAGCGTACTGTGCCCTATACTTAAGAAAGGAGACCCAACAATCTGCGCAAGTTATAGAGGTATCAGTCTTATTTCCATCGCATATAAGGTTCTCTCAAGCGTACTGTGTGAAAGATTAAAGCCAATTACAAAAACACTGATTGGACTTTATCAGTGTGGCTTTCGACCTGGTAAGTCCACCATAGACCAGATTCAATGAGATCAAATAGATCATTTTCTATAAAGGTGCCCAGCTCCTTGCGTACGCTGATGATATTGATATTGTCGGCCGAACCAAGAGAGATGTTAACGCTGCTTTCGCCGCTATCGAAAAGGAATCAGCCAAAGTGGGTTTGACGATAAATGAGGGTAAAACAAGGTATATGCTGTCTACAAACAAGGGAGCGCGGCGTTTAGATTCCCACTTTTCAGCCGGCAGCTATAACTTTGAAGTAGTCAAGGAGTTCATATACCTTGGCACCGCCATTAATACCAACAACGAAAACAGCCTGGAGATAAAGCGAAGAACAATAGGTGCTACTACTAAGTTCCAGAGCCCTCTCTCGATCGACAAAACTAACACTCTACAAGACGCTCGTTCTACCTGTGCTGCTTTATGGCGCTGAGGCATGGGTAGTTTCGCAAACTGACGCAGCCGCTCTGGGGGTGTTCGAGAGAAAAGTTCTTCGCAAAATCTTCGGTCCTGTTCGAGTCGGCGATGACTATCGCATCCGAATGAATCACGAGCTGTATGAGCTCTACGAAGACATTGACGTAGTTCGGCGTATAACTGTGCAGCGGCTACGCTGGCTGGGTCATCTCCATCGTATGGACGACGAAGCTCCAGCGAAAAAAGTGCTCGAGGCGAGGGTCGCTGGTCAACGACGACGAGGGAGACCATGCCTCCGAAGGATGGACCAGGCTGAGGAAGCCTTAACCGCACTTGGTGTATCCGATAGGAGAAGGCGCGCGCAAAGCAGAGGCGCCTGGCGAGAGCTGATGAGGTTGGCCGAAACCCGGACACGGGTTGTTATGACCACCTAAGTAAGTAAAGTGGTTATTGACCAATTCCGCCCATTTTCGTTGTCTAGAAGGTTTGCTATATATATACTCCATGTACAAAATTTCATCTATCTATCTTTATGCTAAGCAGAGATATTAACTTTTGGCCACGAAACTGTTCTGGTTGGCTCACTGTGCACCCTAGCGTTCGGGCTATAAAGTGCACTCGTAATTTGCAAAAAAAAAATAAAGTTTATTTGAGGATGAAGTCAAAATACTTTTCTCTATACGTCTCTCTAAAAAATGAGATCTCGAAAAAGTTGTTTATGTATAAAAAAAAAACTCGAGATACTCGACCATTCCTCGAGTTACTTGATAATTCATCGAAATACTCGAATTTCGTGTTATTCGAAAAACCGAATTACTCGAATCGACAATCGAGACGAGTTGCACTACTCGACGCGACTCGAACTCGAAGCAACTCGCACATGCCTAGTCTAGTGGTCTTGTAATTATATCGAAAATTATAGATTTTATTTAAATATTAAGAAAAAAATAAATGAAAATATTTCTTCAATTTACTTCCTGGAATAAAATTTTCAAGTGCTTAAAAAAAAGATACAAAAATAACAGTACATACAACTACACACACTATGCTCAAAAAAAATTTATTGAATTTACATTGTTTTCTATAAGCGACTAGAATACAAAGAAAAATCTATTTAATTTATTGCACTTTTCAAGTATGTCGTTCAAGGACGTTGTTCAGCACAACCGACAACATACTCGAAGCTACTTTTGCAGAAAAAAAATCGTTTGCTTTTTTTTCGTTTTTTGTTTGAGTGCCAAACGGATACGGAAATGTTTGTTTGTAAGTCGTGCGTCATTCCGTCGTTTGAGGTTTCCTTTGCCTCTGCACACAAACCACAAGACGACGCGTGTGTACGTGAGTTTATTGAACACTTAAACATACACAAGTGACTCATCTCAACCCAAACTCTAACCTCAAGCCATTCCAACTTAACAATGTCTTTACAACATATAAAGGGGACATAAATTTCACCCTTTTTGTAAATGGTACACAACAATAATTTTTCGTACTTTTATTAAGTGTTCACATTTTATGGTATTTTTTACTTTGTATCTCTTTTGTTGCGCTGATTAATTAATTTGTCTTGGCTTTTTGCTATTCATTCTAGAAAGCGGGTATACCATACAACAACTACAAATTAACGCACATATAGAAATACATCATCACTGTGCTTAGAGTAGATACCCAGCGGGAAAATAAAGAGCGCTACTATAAACTGCTTATTTTTTTCGCGGTTTTCAGATGCTTTGAGGTTATACTCTCGACATGACTTAAATAAAAGGCTAAGATGATGGTTATGTTTTTGAGAAAGCATTTTTCAAATAATGTTTCACAAAATCCTTTGTATTAGTTTGAAGCGTACTTCCCTATACGTGTGTAAAGTGAAGTTTAAATATTGATAAAGTGAAGTAATCTTAAAACGTCCATTTTCCTGACTTATTATTAAAAAGATATAACTAGTGTCTGGCGGAATATTAGGTTTCGGTTTTGCCTCAATATGCCCGAAATCGAAACTTTAAAATCTCATGCGAAATCTTACATTTTGTATTAAATATGACAAAATGTATTAAATATTATATTTTCTGCTTACTTTTAATAATAATACAATTATTTAAATAATATTTTTACTTCAATATAAATTCAGTTTCGGCTTTAGCAGAATATTACAAAAAGGTCCGAATTTCGGTTTCGACCAAAATTTCAATTTCGGTCTGCCGTTTGCAGATTCTATAAGCTGCCGTCATAAGGAAGAGAGCGGCATTTAGCATGAAAATCAAAATCAGTTTTATTGTCTTTTCTTAATAATATTTCATCCATCTGCAAGAAAATAAAAATTATTCATTATTTTGTCTATTGCTTAATATTTTAACCTGAAATGTCATATCTACATAAATTAAAGCATTAATTTCTCGTATTATTTGTTTTTGTATATTTGCATAGTTATTTTATTCACTATTGTGTACATAAATAGTTTAAAAACTGAATGAAACCAAGCGGGAGGAACCATTGGTTTTAAGTTGTTTCAGATGCAATAACGCAACTGAACCATATTTAATCCGAAATCTGTGGACACAACTTTAAGACAAAACAAATTAATCTTTTAAAAACCTTAAAAATGCAATTTCAGAAGAAGTTCTGCAGTACAAAGCAATGCAAAATGTTTTCAAATCTGCAGACAACTACGGAACAGCAACCAACGAAAGCTTAATCGAAAATATCAACAACCTTAAACCTTTACAGAGGACAGAGTTCTGCTTTACCCTGACGTCACCACAGGATAACAAATTTTAAAACGTGATACACCTTGGAAGAGAAAAAGGAGCGATTTTAGAAAAATATAAAACGTACAATTGATGTAGATAAGACTTTTTGAGCTGGTTTTAAAGGTTTTTTTTTTATATTTATAGAAGAAACAATACAAAAAAGCGGCAACTACCAGGTTTGTTTCACAGTTTGCATTTTTAATAAAATCGATAAACTATCATTAATATTGAAATAAAAAAACTGAATTAAACTATTCTTAAGAACCCAATATTTATAGCCATTCAAGTCGCTTATCTCAGAATGTTGAAATATGTAGATGCCACAATTTTCCTTATGACAGCAGTATATTACTTAACTTATTTCTGATTATTAAACAATGAGATAATTTTTGTACTCTATAATATGTATCAAAGTATTTTTAATGTTTAATTCCGGTTAATTTATTATCATCTTAGAAGCGGCAAAGATACGCATTAATAAATAACAAAAACAAAAATATGCTTAAGTACGCACAAAGAGAGAACGACAGAAAAGAAGATTCAATTTTCGAATTTCGAAACTAACTTATGTGGTGTAAACAAAATTCTACTACGAACTGCATCTTCCACGCTTCCTATGAATGCAGTTAATATGCGACTACTTTTGCAAACATGTAGTACAAAAAAGCTTCAGCAAAAAGAAAACATTTGCTTGCAGCTTTAAAAATAGCGCATGGGTCCCGCTGGGTATACTTACTTTGTGTGTGTGTGTGTGCATATGCGTGGCTTCGTAAGCATACCCTATAGGAACAAACTAACTTGTTTTTAAAAACAGCTAATTAAAAAACTAATTTAAAATAAACTAGCATATGAACTACTTTGAATTATATTAAGGCGGCATCCACTTCAATTCTAAATATTTAGTTTTTAAGTAATTGAAATACTACTTAAAAACAAGTGGTTGATAAACTACTTTGAATTATATTAAGGCGGCAACTTCTCTGATTTTGACATGTTTTAATTGCAAATTTTTATTAGATTACAAGTTTATATATATTTATCCATGTTATTTCATCAAATATTATTAACTTTAGTCTTCACTAACATTTTGTTTCAAAAAGACATATTTTTTATTTACGACATTGAACTGCAAGACAGACATGGTAAACACACTTAAAACTGATAAACTGCCTCAAAACCCTGTGAAACGATTAAAAATTCTTTATTATTTAAGATATCCAAATTACAAACTGGTAGTGTTTAGCAAAAATTGCACAATTTGGACTCTGTACGGAAATTCATGCATTGCTTAACCATTCAGCAAACACCTCATCACTTCATGATTTATGTATTTTTCAAAACAGTTAAATAAATGATCTCTTTGATGTATAGAAATTGAAAATTTTTATGCTTTTAAATTAATTTTCAGAAAGTGGAATATTAAAAAGTTTTCAATTGGTTATTTTAAAGTAACTAAAAAAATAGTTTGAATATAACTAATTTAACAAGTAGTTGAAAATATATGCAGACGAAAGTCAATTGACTTATTTAGCGGACATCACCATACAAAATATGTTAGTTCGTTCTATGGAAAAAAGTCAGAATTTCAACTAGTTGTGGTGGACAAAAAACTACTTTTTCAACTACTTTTAAATTAGTTGATTTTCCTACAGGGTATCATTCAATTTGTGTTTTATGTTTTTGTTTTTGACTTTTCCTTTTTATTTTTTTTTTTAAGGATGTGGGAAATTATGTTTAATTTATTCGAATACACTTTTATCTCAACACATAGCTAACATTTTGTTTGTTTGCTTGTGTATTTCTGTGAATTTACATTTCAAATTCTCAGTAATATTTTAATTAGGTAGAGCTCGTTTGAGCTACAAGAGCCTTTAGTATAATTTTAATTAAAAATAAAAGTTCAGTTATGAACTTATAACCACGTGATTATAAGGTTTCAGAGAAATTTTTTAAAGTTAGGTTTAACCATATGAATACTTTATATGGGAATAAACATTTAAAGACAACTAGCTAATATAACCGATATTAATATATAATATAATATAAATGGCCATTTCAGCCCTTGAAAGGGCTTTGACCGAGCTTTTTATGATAATTCTTGTTGTGCGTGGACCTACAAGTTTTATGCCGACTTCAAACGGCTTATGTTCTAAAGAAGCTTTACATGTCAGTTTTACTCTCTGAGGATGTAACTCTCGTTTGCGAGTAAACGAAATATATAGTAGTCTGTCCGATATGGCGTTTTAACCAAAAATCAAATTGGAAAAGTTCAAATCGAAAACATTCCGTAATGGGAAAAATTAGTTAGGAGGAGCTTGCTGTTCCGACACAATTTGTTACGGCAGCGTAGTTGTGGTGGCCAGCAATTTTATTTGCTTTTGCGGCTGTAGTGTCGTTGTTTTATGCAGTGGCTCACAGCTTATTTCATGCAATGCTATTTTTTAATTTTGGCACACTGTATCTTAAAAACTAAAAAGTAAATCTTAAAATCTTAGATAAGGGCTAAGAAAGCATTCATGTTGATCATAATAAATAAAACAAAGTACACAAAAATTAGTTTTCACAAGTTTTAATCTGGGAAAAACCGTTTGCGCAGAGGAAATACAGGTCACAACATATTTCATGCAGATGGTTGTTTTCACTTTGGTGCCAGCGTGTCGCCTGTGTAACGGGACTTTCGTTTTGTATGTTCTCTTTGAAGTATTAGCAATCATATATAGTTAATTTTTAGTGTAAAATTGTACATACAACGATATGGACACATATTTAAAAAAAATGGGTCGTCGTACGAAAATAAAGCAGGGACAAAAAAAAACCACCAATTCCAGCGGAAAATTTCTCACTTTGTTAAAATTGAGGCCCGCTACAGTGCAGAGCATCACTAAACGTTTCGTTCATGAAAATCGAGTTCAATTTAATGGCTGAAATGCGCCAAACAATATTACCCTATAACCCAAAGTTAACGGCTCCAAACCTAGTCATGGGGATGCAGCAAGCACTAAGTCGAACAGTGTGGAAACTGCACCGAGACCACTACTTTAATGGCCGAGTAGCCATAAAAACGTTCTTTATTAGGGCTCGTTCATAAGCTACGTTACCAATTTTCTGCTCTTTTATACCCCTCCCCCCTCCGTAATACTTTTCAAACCTCTTTTCCCTCCCCCAAAGTAACGTAACATATGAAATACAACGCGCTTACACTCGTCAATAGTTTACCGTCAATTCAAATGGTCAAACATGAAGATGTACAGATGACAATTGTTTCAAATAATGAGGTATTTGTAATAAGAATTTTTTCGCCTTTTTACACTTTTGGAACCGTTACGATATCTGGAACCCCCACCAACCCTCAGTTACTTATCGTAGTGATTTTAAAACCCCTCCCTCCCCCCTATATTGGTAACGTGGTTTATAAACGACCCTTAAGCAAAAGAAAAAAAAACAAGCAGAATCAACTTGCCTTTAATAATGCCCGTATGATACTTAATTAAATTGATCATTGAAAATTATAACTAGAGCAGTTCAAATAGCACGAATGCATGGATTCAATTGGTGTGAGTGAATACGCATATGGTACGAATTGGAGAAAAATTTGTAGGACGGACTGTATTTTCTTTGCATTTTTTTGCCGTTTCTTTCAATTCGTTCTTCGCTAAGTTTCGATCAAATATTTACTGTGCTGTTAATAATTAATTTGACATTTTTAGAGTAAACAAAACTATTTAATATAAATGTATGCTGAATTGGATGTGATGTGTGTAGCTAATATTAATTCATTTAATGCAGCTGCTCTTAAAAACACCAGATATAAAAACAGTAACAACGCTTATCCTTTTCTTACAAAATATGTCTGTCCTGCCAACGCGCCACTTGTTTTCAGCTTTTAAAATTGGACAAAAAAAAGTAAGTATCATACGGGCATAAGCAGCACACCAATAAAAAGTCGGACTTCTGGAATGGCATTACGTTCTCGAATGAATCTAAATTTTACATCTTTGGCTCCGATGGCATGTCATACGTATGGCGAAAGTCTAATACTGAGCACCAAAAACCAAAATTTAAAAGCTACAGTGAAGCATGTAGTCATGTAGGACTAGAAATTTGGAGTTCATTGAAGGTAACATAGACAAAATCATATGTATCTCAATATTTAAAAACAAAAATCTTCATCAGAGTGCAGCAAAACTTGGAATACCAAAAATATTAGGCTTCTACCAAGACATCAACCCAAAGCATAAATCTGGTAATGCACCCGCTGGCACAGAACCCAGACATGAGTGTTATTTAAAATTAATCGGGAATACTGGGAAAAAACATTCGGCAACATGATATTTCCAACAAGGAAAAATAAAAAAAAGTCATTAAAGAAGAGTGGAACAAAATTACCCCAGCAACTTCTCTAAAGCTTGTAGATTCGACCCTAAAAGACATCAAGATATAGCAAATGCAAGGTGGTATTATATTAAATATTGATTTTTATATAAAATTTTAAAATTAAGATCTAAGTTTAAATGCATGAAACAAGCTGTGACACGAAATTAAGCAGTATCTTCAAAATTTTTGTTGATTAGTTATCACAGAGAACATTTTTTGCAATTTTGAAATTTCTAAATTGTACAAAAAATATTTTTTTAAGTATGTCATATAAATTTTTTCAATATCTTACCTAGTTTTTCAATTATAGTGTAACAAATTCTTAAATTGCAACAGCATGCTATATGCTTTGAGCCACTGTATATCACACAAGAACACCAAAAAACACAGAAAAATGAAACTTTTTATAACATGACAACATAACAAATGAAAATTTAACAGAAAAAAAGTAGGCAGTGTGGGCACTGCCGACTGAAGTGAAAACTTAAAGCTATGAAATAACATAGCTGTTATGAATTTCTGAAGCTACTTTTGCAACCCTTTTTATCAATTTATGCGTTATTGAATGCATAAACCGCCATTTTTTACACGATTACTTTGGTTGCCTATCGGTAATTGGCTCGGTAATCGGTTGCTTATCACTTCGATAATCGGTTGGTAATTGCTTTTTTAATTGGTAATCACTTCGGCAATCGGTAATGGGTTGGTAATCGCTTCGGTAATCGATAAATGGCTCGGTAATCGGTCGGCAATCGCTTTGGAAATTGGTTCGGTATTTGGTTGGTAATCGGTTGATCGGTTGATCATACCATATTGTGCAAAAAACTTAAAATTAACTTCGGTTCTTCAAGCACGGCAGTCCGTTTGTTTCATAGTTATTTAAGCCGAAGGTCTCAAAGTGTAAGGGCGGGAAATAGGCTGTCTGCTTTTTGTTACTTAACCTGTGGGGTGCCTCAGGGTTCTGTACTTGGTCCCCTTTTATTCACAATGTTTATTCACGATATCTTCAGCAAATGCTGCCATATTACCATGCATGCATATGCTGATGATCTTCAGTTGTACTTGTCCAGTCCTATTGGTTTTGTGAATGAATTAAGTGTTAAGGGTGTTCAAGGTTAACGAAGACTTGAAGAAAATATCTGATTGGGCTAAAGCCAATATACTGCTCCTTAATCCCTTTAAATTATATATCTTGCTGATTTTTAAAGCTCGTTATGATGTTCACGACATACCGTCCATCTATCTAAATAGTGTCGAACTGAAATTTGTTGAACATGTGAAAAATCTTGGTTACTACTTTAACTCCAAACTATCTTGTGGAGATCATATAAATTCGGTTGTGTGTAAAAGATACTTTGTCCTAAGGACCTTCATCATTTGTACCTATCGAGACCAGAAGAAGGTTAGTGATCCAGCTTATAGTGCCAATCATTTCTTACTCAGATGTTGTGTACAATGAACTCAACTTACATTCAATAATGGTGCCAGATATGTATTATTTGGTCTAAGGAAGTTTGACCGCGTCAGCCAGTTAAGCAATAAAGTAGTTGGTTGCAATATATTTAACTACATGGATGCTAGAAACTACATATTCTTGCACAACTTGATTTATACACAGACTCCTCATTACTTATTCGAAAAACTTCAATTCTGTAGATCGATTAGAAATATGAACCTTATCATTCCAGTGCATAGTCTTTCAAACTCCAACAGCCTTTTTTTTTTGTCAATGCTTGTATAAAACTGATTTTATTGTGAATGTCTTTATGACAAAATAAGTTTTATTGTGACTGTCAGGGGTCGGAGGCATCGTAATCGGCAGACTGCCAGTTAGTTCAAAATAGACCACGAAAGAGAAGGTCGAAAGAAATAAATCTCGGGTTTTTTTGAGCTTCAGCTTTCTTCCCCACAATAAACAAATAATTGTGTTTTATTTTATTTCAATTTTGTTGCGAACAATGCCATTAGAATATGGAATTCGCTGCCTTTAAGAATCAAGATGATTTCGAACAAACGCAACTTTAAGCCTGAAATTTTCATATATTTCTCCTATGGTTCTTCTTATAAATTTAAAATTATCATAATTAATATTGTTATAGTGTTAAGTTATATTTAATTGTTGTTTATGACTTGTTGTTATTTTCTTAATCAATTCTAATTGGTTCGGTAGAACCCGCTAGCTGGCCGCTAGCTGGCTGAAAAAATGAAGAATTTTCGACTTTTTTTTAGTATTGAAAAGTCACAATTTAGCATTTTTTGTCACTTGATGTTGTTTCTTCACACGCATTGAAAAATATATCACTGATTTTGTGTTCTGCTCACTTAGCATTTTTCAGATTCTGAAAAATTCAGTGTCATAACAGCATAAGCAGCTAAAGTCTATTGGACCAAACAATAATATTTACTCATAAATATGCTTTTTTTTTTTGTTTAATTGTAAAATTTAAACATTTTTTAGCTGAATTTGGTAAAATTTTCAATTTCTTATGTAACATTGAACTGTTTTATTGTTTGTTTTTTCCTAATAATAATTGTATTAAAACAAAACACACAAAACTTTCATTAAGTAACCACTTTATGGATGGTTGGGCCATAGAGCTTTTCGAAATAATAAAATGTTTATTTTTTAGAAATGTTTTCACAAAGAAAATTCAAAGAGGTTCTGAGAAAATATGGCTAAAAATGCTAAAAGAACATTAAGAAACAGCCAAACAGTATTGCAAGATGATGAAATTCCTATTTAAAATTGCAAATTTATTAAATTTATAATCTAAAGATAAGATAGTAGAAGGTAATTGCAACAATCTGTGGAAGAGCATGAAAAATCTTCTTGACATTAGAATTCTTCAGAATCTTATTACTATTTTTAAAGAGAAACCAACATTGAAAACTTAAGTTGCTCCAATCAAATATCTCTTCGGAGCAAGTAAGTGTTAAGTAGACGTGATATTCTTAAAAGAATTATCCACATCATATAAATAATAGGCAAAAGAGGACTTAGCTTCAGGGGAAACGAACATGAGGCAGCTTATATATACAAAAAATTCACTGCTTATACATGAATTTAAAAAAAAACTAAAATATATTTCACTTTTCCCACTCATTTTCCTCATTCATATTACGGCAACCTGTGGTCCGCTCCACAATACAGAATAACTACAGAGATAAGCTTTGTTATTCAGAACAATAAAAAAGAACACACAAAAGTAACCTTGAACAATCCATAAAGCTATCAACTATACAGCAAATATCATAATTCAATATGGTGGATTATTAACTAAACCAAACGAAAAACACGAATGCCAACTCATGACGTGGCCACAAAAAGCCTGGCTGCCAATGCCGATATATGGCAATTGTTGCCTCCCCCCTCCCTTCCCCCTTTCCCCGCTAAACAACTCGATGTCTAGACCGGAATTAAAAAGGGAAATGAAAGCAGCAAGTGCATCAAGCAGGTAACGGTAAAAACACACAATGCTACAATATATGAAAGAAAGAGAGAGAGAGAGAGAGAAAACAAAAAAAAAACAACCACAGCAAACCAACGGGAAAGCACTAAATGACAGATTTTCACGTTTCCAATTATGAAGGTTGTTCAACTGTGTAAATGAAAACCGATTCAACGGGAACACCTCGATGCTGTTGCTTGATAAGGACCAACAACTGATGTTTGCTTGTTTGCAAAGGAAGCAAAATGATGACGATGATGATGGATAAAAGTGAAGTAGGACTTGACTGGTAGGCTGTATTGGATAAAATACGAACGTGCTTTATCAGCATGATGATGCCAGATTTCAAATTATAGATTAAAAGATTCTTCTTTTTCAATTGTATTTAATAGGTCTGACTGTTTAGCAGATTTCTTTTTTTTTATGGCTGCAATTAAAAATATGGTACTCTTTTTGTGTGCAAGCTTACATGAGTTAAGGAAATTCAAGGATTTTAGGAAATACATTTAAATAACTATTTAAATAATAGCTTGAATTACTCTAGATAATTTAATGTCTTTTTTTATATCTAATATGTACTTTTTTCTTAATCTCAGTTTTATCTATTTCAATGAAGTCAAGCTTTATGCACACGCAGAGAAAAGCATTTCTTCAATCGTATAGGATCTGATTGCATTTGAAATTAAAATAAAGTTCAAATAAAGTTCTAGTTGCATATGTATTAAGATGCAATTGCTATGTTATTGTGTGTGTCATCCTCATTACACCATTAATTGCTGTTTGTATTTTTTTTGGTGAGTGATATGAAAATAATGTGGTTAATAGCACTAGATTGTGAATTTAATTGAATGGCATTATATTATCTAATCAGAATTTGCACTTGTTGAAGTGTAAGCTTTTTTAGCGAAGTTATTTTAATATTAGAGGAGAGTAAAATTAAGAGTTTACAAGACGCGTCAGTTATAGATACTAACTTTGCCGCTTAGAGTTCAACAATCGATTTTTTAGCGAGCTCTCAAACCAAGTGTTGACAATACATACACACCTGTTGCTGTTGAAGCTAATTTTGCTATCAATTTCATTTTTAAACTTGTAAAATAAAAACAGAAAAAATTAAAACTGTGTGCACACAGAAAATAAAAGAATTGATTTATAATCTTAACTAACTCAGATAATGTGAAATTTTCTCTTTCATCTAATCTTTTCGGCAACTTTTCAACTAACACAGTTAAGAAAACAATCATGCATTAGGTTTTTCAACTAATTAAAAATATTAAATTCTACTAAAATTTTGTTTATAAAATCACCTAATTTTTTTATTCATTTTACCTAATACAAGTTATTGATTTGTTTTCGAAAGCTTAGGGTTTCATGTCAAATAAAAATTAAATTATAATTTTATGTAACAAATGAGAGTGAAATTGATCTTTCTAACTGTCTGAATGATATCGTAACTTTTTCGTACCATTTCCCTTAAGACTCGTTACGAAACCGTTACGACATTTCATTACTTAGTCGTGTCAACCCTTTCATACGATATTCTTTACGATTTCGTAACGAAATCGGATTCCGAAATTGGAAAGATTGCGAAATGTTTGTTACGATTTCGTTAAGAATATTTCGAAATTTTTCCGATTTCGAAATCCGATTTCGTTGCGAAAACGTAAACGTAAACGTGGTCGACAAAATGAAAAATTTATGTTTTTTTGTAAATACTAATCTTACGTGTACCGACCATGTCAATAATATTATTAAACAAATCTATTTTACACTTAGATGTCTGCGTTTGTCTTCTAAATACACTCCCACTCTGTCTATAAAAAGTCTTGTTATCGAACCTATTATTCCACTGATAACTTATTCTGAGCTTGTTTACTAAAACCTTGACTCTCACTCTGAGCACAAAATCCTTGTTGCTTATAGTGATGCGGCGAGATGTATATATGGCTTGAAACGTTTTGAGCATGTCTCCGATAGAAGCAAGGAAACTCTGGGTTGTAGCATAATATTCTACTTAAATGCCGGAAACTGCATATTTCTGCACAAGCTAATAATTAACAAGACTCCATCATACCTTTTTGAAAAACTACGCTTCAGTGATTCCAAGAGAACTTTTAACTTAATTTTGCCGATACATTCTGGCTTACACTCTAAACGACTCTTTTTCATTAGCGCCATTAGGTTATGGAACTCACTACCTCAAAATATTAAATTCATTTTTAATACGAACAATTTTAAGACTTCTGTTATATCCTTCTTTTCTTAATACCAAATATCTTTTCTATTCTATTACTTGTACTTTCTCTCAATTCTTTTTTCTTTCTCTTTTTCTCATTTTATCTTCATGAGTTTTAAATAAGTTTTAAATTACTTATAAGTTTTAAATTATATAATATTCAATCTTTTTTATAATAGCATTTAGTAATAAGCCTTAAGCAATTTTGTTTTCTTTAATTTTGTTTTTTTCATTTATTTAATGTTTTCTGTTGACGATATATAATCTCTCTGTTGTTCGTTAAAAGATATTATGTAATCTTACTGTACTAATTAATATTTTAAAGAATAAATGAAATGAAATGAAAAGATCGTATGAAGGGATTGACACGACTTCGTAATGAAATATTGTAACGATTTCGTAACGATTCTTAACGACAATGTTACGAAAAAATTACGATTTCATTCAGACAGTTCGATAGAATGGAAATTTTACTCTGTTAGCATTTTAATAAGTCGTACAAACAGTCGCATAACGAAATTCTGAATAAATTCGTATAAAAAGTGAAACTGTTCCGATATTTGCGTAATTGTATCGATTTCTTGAAGACACCTCGAAATAGTTACGAATTAGTCGGAATTTCGACAAAGTCGTCACTATGGTTTGCTGGGATTCTACGTCATTAAGTAAAATGCTATTAAAATTATTTAATAACGATAACGTGTGTAAGGTATGCACATTATATTAAGAGTTTACTTGAAAAGACTTTGACCGAGTTTCTTATGATCAATGGTGTTGTGCGTGCTGTGAAATTTTTAAACACAAATGATCGAGAACTGGACCTACAAGTTTTATGCCCACTCCGAACGGTTTATGTTCTCAAGAAGCTTTTCATGACAGTTTTTTTACGCTATTTTCTGTAGAAAGATGACGGCCGAAAATAAGAATTCATGAGAGCAGGTTTATTGCTCTAGATATTTCTAAGACATTTTACCGAGCTTGGCATAAAGCGCTTGTTTCAAAAATAATTCCATATGGAGTCGGTGGTAACTTTGCTCGGTCGATTACGTGCTTTCTTAAGAATCGATCGATCCGTGTAGTAGTCGACGGCATATCGTCCAGAGAGCACGGCATCAACGCAGGAGTACCGCAGGAATCAGTTCCATCGCCAACTTTGTTTCTCGTTTTTATCAACGACCTTCTGTCGTTGGCTCACAACCCAATTCATTTGTTTGCGAATGACAGCGGTATTTGTTTATTTGTTTATTTGTTTATTTGTACTTTCATCAATGGATTTGTATCCTTACTGACTACAGCTAATATAATATAATTAATTACAATTACACTACCCTAAGATTAAGATAGCATTAATTACAACAATATATAAGAAAAATTTAAAACAACTTAGCGATAGAAAATATTTAACTGGTCTTTTAAAACAATTTTAGAGCAAGAAAAATCAATTTCTATAACTTTAGATAATTTATTAAATTCAATTAAAGCACGATTTATTGGGGCATTAACTGCATAATTAGTCCTTTGCATGCCAATAAAAAATAAATCAACAGAACGAAGGCTTCTAGAAGGTACATTGAAATTTACCAACTCTAAAAGGCGAGGACAATCGATTACTCCAGTTTTTAAGTCAAATATAAACAAAAGTGAAAGGATTGTTCTTCTACTTTGCAGAGTTTTCAGATTTATAAGCAAGCAACGAGCATTATATGGGGGCATAGGATCAACAAAATTTAATGGACGTAAAGCATAGCGGATGAAAGATTTTTGTATACGTTCGAGACGATTAATGTGCGACGCATAGTATGGGTTCCATATAAGTGATGCATATTCTAATTTTGATCTAACAAGAGATGTATAAAGAATTTTGTGAGTGTATGGGTCAGAAAAAGCTGAGCTATTTCTGCGAACAAAAGCCAACATGGCATAAGCTTTAGCTATAATAAAGTCAAAATGGCTTAAAAAAGAAAAATTGGAGTCAAATATTACTCCCAAATCAGACGTCTTATCAACTGTTTTTAGAGCGCACGTATCAATAGAATATGAAGTATCGAAGTTATTTTGAGATTTGGTAAAGGTAATATGGTAACACTTTTTCACGTTTAATGAAAGACGGTTTTTGCAGCACCAAGTGTAGACTTTCGACAATTCTTGTTGTAGACTTTCAGAATCCGAATTATTTCTGATTGCGTTATATATTTTCATATCATCTGCATATAAAAGGTAATTGACTTTCGTAAAACATGAGCTGATATCATTAATAAACAAAATAAAAAGTAAGGGTCCCAGAATACTGCCTTGTGGGACCCCAGAAGAGGCTAAGTATGGGGCAGATTTCACATTATCAATTAAAACAAAGCAAGTTCTATCTGTTAAATAGGAGCGTAACCACTGTAAAAGCACTGAGTGAAAGCCCAATTTATATAGTTTGAAAACCAAGATATTATGTGATACTTTATCGAAAGCCTTCGAAAAATCAGTATAAATAGTATCGACTTGAAAGCCGCATTGAAAAGAAGAGATACAATCTTCAGAGAAGACCGCGAGATTAGATACTGTTGAACGTCCTTTAACAAAGCCATGTTGATTCGGACAGATTAAACGTTTAACACTAAAATACAGTTTTTCTTTTATGATGCTCTCAAGAAGTTTTGAAATGGTAGACAGTTTGGAGATTGGTCTATAATTAGCAATATCATTTTTGTTACCACTTTTAAAAATAGGGGTAATTAGAGAAATTTTCCAGTCATCAATAAATACACCAGAAACTAGGGATTTATTGAAAATAATCTGAATGGGTTTAACTAATGCTGAACAGTTTTTTAATAGGAATGCGGATATGCCATCAATATCAGTCATCATTGAAGGTTTTAAACTATTGATACCATTAATAATATCTTCAGAAGATAATATAAGGGACCCTAAGTCAAGGGTCTGAATTTGCCATTCATATTCGTTCAAAAGAAGCCCGAGCTCTTTGGAAATTGACAGGAAGAGGCAACATTTGAATGACACACTCAATAATGACTTGAATAATTAATCTCTACTCTATTGGGCATCGTTGCAATGTTGGTTGCATAAGCCTTCTGTACAGGTAATACCATCGGAAGTGTTCAAGGGAGTGTTCAAGGGTATGGCCTGACGCCACCAGCTCGTGTGTTTTCTATGTCTACTTGTGCTGCTCTCCAAGCCCATCCCTTTACCATTGCCTCTTTGCCCAATATAACATCGCATTACCGAGATCGTTCGTTCTTCAGTCGCTCAGTAAAATTGTGAAACAATCTCCCTGCGCGCATGTTTCCCGGCAGTTTTAATTTGTGTAGAATTTAAATCATATCTTCACCGTCACTAATCCATCGTTCCACCCTCCAACTAACTATCACCCGTCTTTCGAATCAACACAATGCTTTCGCATTTATAGGGGGCATCCCCTGAGTGTTGGTTAAGTCCAAAAAAAAAAAAAAAAAATGGATTTTCGGAATTAGCTAGCGACAATCAATATTTGTAAACCAGTATTTTTATATTAAGTTTTATGATAATCTTAGAACAAATACTAAACTATATACCTTGAATTTATTGGTTATTTTGTTGGTGCTATCTGGTAATTTCGAATAAAAAGTTCTACAAACCGTATCACAAACTTCTATGTAGACGATTGAAGAGTAATCACACTTAAAGTATTAAAAAAGAAACAATTTAATGAAAAGATTTTCAGAGCTAAGAACTGCTAAGTACAAAAAACTGTAAATAAACTATTAACGTCAAGCTGTAAATAGCATGAGAAAAACTGTTTCCGCATCCGGCATTTGTGGAGTTTCTCAACTGACAGCGCCTGGCACTGCATGTGCTTGGAGCCTGATATGTTTTTGTCTCTTATCATTGGGCTCTTGTGACAACCAAACGGCATGTCATGTTTTATTTATTTATTAAAAGAAAAGAAAAAAAAAAAAACAAAAAATTATACCCCCTAACTGCTGTTTGTACATCATTGTACCGTTGTGAGGTAGCAACGGAAGACAACAGCTCCAAGGTATTCACCTGAAATTTTAATGAAACTGATCTTTGTTTTTTTTTTTATTATTTTATGTGCATTAATATTTTTTTTATACTTTTTTCCCAGCATTTGGTGGAATTTGCAGATATTTGAGTCAAAAGTCGCAACAGCTCAAGTGTTGTTGTACTAGAAGCACTAACGTTGCTTTGAGACACCGTGTGTGTAGACGGTGAATTTTTTTTGTTTTTTTTTTTTTGCATACAAATGAAGTGCTCTCTGGAATCATTCAAGAGACCTTTTTGCCATGGTTAGCAATGTTGTTATAAGTTGAATAAAATTTGTTGGTAACTTTTTCATGCTTTTATGGAAGTTCAAAGTTCCACATATAATATTTTTTCTATTTATCGTTATAGTAAATGTTTTATTTTCCCAAATCCAAATCCTTTTGGCACACAAGCAAATGTAAACAAAAATTTAATGATCAGCTTATTTGTCCAATTAATAAATCCTTGTGTATCGATTTCCGCTTAGTTGAGTTGTATTTATTTGACCCTTAGTATGTGTTTCGTCCAAAGGAAGAATCAACACAAACAAACAAGCTCAATTCTAGCAAGCTTTTACACACACACACTCTCCCCGCACATTATATTATTATGTATAGCCCAAGGATTACAATAAACGACTTTCGCATTTTAAGCTTCGTACGCAGTTCGTGTTATCCTTCCTTGTATAGCCCTGAAAACTATATTGTTACAAATGATTGCCAATTTAACAAAAAAACATGAAATAAAACAACAGCAACAACAAAATACCACACCAACAAAGGATTTAGAACTTTTTGGTTTTCATCCTTTTTGCTGTTGTATTAGTTGTTATTGTTGTTCATCAATTTGACAGTATTTTTAGCTGTATTAGAAATACGAAAAAAATTTTCAACAATAAATGTCCTGCTCACATTGTAAATATTTGCTTGCACTCAATGCTAGCGTGTCCTTTATTTGAATGGATGATGGTTAGGTTGGTATACATATAAAATCCTATCTTTTTACAACCGAGCATGTAAGTTTTCTTTGGGGCTTTGCTTTTGTCTTATATATAACTACATATGTATGTTCAAACTGTCGTACGTATTCATCCCTTTTGTCATCCTTGTTCTGTTGTTTTTCTTGTTAATGGCTCTTTAGTCTTTGGTGTAAGCTTGTCTGTGTGTATTTTTTCTAAGGAATGTTATTCTATCTATAAAGTTTTATAATTTATGAGCTTGTAGAATCCGCAAATCATTCATTCATTCATTCATTCATGCATGGCCCATTCGTTTGCTCTTAAGTACATTCTTTCATGCGTCCATTCATTTATTCATTCATACTTTATACAAATCTTTAACTTCGGTGAGCCATGTTTAACAAAAGGATTAAGAGTGCAAAAGGATTATGATCGTGCGAGGTACAGGGTAAGATATGAAGTTTTTATGCATAAAGTTAGAGGCGAACTTTATTCTGGGCCTGGCGTATTAATTGTGGTATAAGCTCTAATAATTTTATTGGAAAACTTTTATGAAAAAAATGTATTTCAGTAGCTATCCAGACCAGTGATGGAATGAAACAAAAAAAAAAAAAAAATCGTTATTTTCACACCATAAAAAACCGCTGTGGTGCAATGGATATCACGTCCTCTTTGAGAACGTGAGTTCGAGTACAGGATTGGACAAATTTCTATGTGAGTATTTATTTATTATTTTAAAAATTTAAAAATTCCCTTTTGTAAATTACACAACTACCAATAATTAAAAATCGCTACTTGATAGAAAGATAATATATGCAAGATCAAATCTGATTTGTTTTTTAGCTTTGTTGTGAAAAAATTATACAAGTTACTTGCACAAATCTGTTAATATATCGTTACATAAAATCATTTACATAAGACTCGATGAACAACAATCAAGACTTTGATGTCTTGTTTGTCTTAAGGGGACAGATCCCTTTATAATTGCGGAAAAATGCATGTTCAAAAATTACTGTCAAAAGGAAAAAGGGAAATATTGAATATTTTTGAATTTAAAAACGTTGGCTATATCCAGCCCATGCCAACGAAAGTTTAAACGCAACAGTTTGGTGAATATATCCGAAGCACCTCAATTTCGGGCAGAAAATTGTCGAACGTTCAGCTTACTTTGCTGCTGGAATATTTAATGAAGGCTTCACCTCCATTCTGAAGCTTATAAACGAGCAGGGTATAATTATTGGCAACTATTGCAAAATTTTCGCCACAGCAGCAGCTCCAGCAGCAGCTCCAATATAATCAGTTTTTCGAGGAGGACGAAGAGCTATTGTATGGACTTGGAATCGCAGATTGACCCGTAAGTCACTTAAACTTATAAAGTTAGTTGTACCGTATTGACACTTTAAACTTGATTATTTCCTTTTTCAAAAAATGTTCATGCTGTAATTCAAAAAGTTATTGGCCGATCAGGCTGAAACTTTAGCAGGTTTCTCTCTATAGTAGTACCGGAAGGCTGTTTCTACAAGTTTAAAGATATCGTGTGAATAAATAATTTTTTTGGGGTCAAAACTGTTGTGATTTAGCAGCGGATATAAATTGTAATTTCTTACTTTTTTATTTTTTTACATGTTTATCCTTCCCTTTAATATATAAGTAATCGAAGAAAAAACCTCTTTTGTTTCATATAAGAGGAAAAATTTAGACAGCTGCAGCACTTTTATTAACAAAGCAGTAGATGTCCGAGGAGATAATCTGCAGAACCGCCATTTTGACAAAAATGATGATTTTTTACAGTTCATAGGTGTACCAAAAAGATAGGAAAATACATAAATGGTCCAAATATGTTATCACCTTGAAAAAAATGCATTAAACATGACTAATTTCACCCTGTCTAAATGTATCTCCCCCCCCCCCCCCCCTTAACAGGCTCAGAACTATCGAAGTAACAATAAATTTTTTTATAATCTACACATGTCGGGAATTGTGTAACAACCATAACAAAATAATGGCAGCTCAAAAATTCTAAATCAAAAGTTACCAAAGCTTCGTTCATTAGGTCGCCCATGAGAGGAGAGCTTTTACACGCATTTATTAATACAAAAATGAAAATGCTTTCAGTAGTTATCCAGACTTCAAGCAGGTCTGGCTCTTGCTGGCTGCTATTACTATTACTTTACTATTAGTTATTAAAATATAATTCTAAATAACTGAAAAATTATTAGAGTTATAAGAACAAAAAGCATAAATGTAAATATTTAAAACAATTAGTGAAGCTAAGACTCATTTGACTTTATTCAGAAAATTTTTAAAGAAGCATCATGTTATTGAGCTGTCAGATGAAAATGGTAAGAACTGCTTCAAATATTTCAAGTACCTAAAAACTCTCTCCCAATATCTGTCCTTGGTCATGACGTAAATATGTCAGAAATAAACACAAAATCAATCAAATGCAGCATCGAACGGAAGTGTCTAGAGTTCATGCACGGCCTATGCCGCATCTAAGCTTAAATTGTATGGGTTGCAATACTTTGTATAGCAGTTTGACAAACGTTGCTCTAAATTTATCACAACCTTCTTCCACACCCATCCTCATCTTGCCAAGTGGTTACAAAATTGAATTTAAATTGCTTGTCCAGTTGAAGCACCACTTCCGCATCCGCTTTTTTATTGAATTTCAATTGATTGGAATAAATCAGCAAAGTTTCTAAATGCAGTGGCATCAAAATAAAGTAAAATAAAAATAGAATAAAAAAGAAAAATATAAGAATCAAACAAGGCTGATGACTAGCATTGCCAGATTTCTTTACCAGCAAAACGGGAAAAAAGCAAAATTTTTATGAAAAACCGGAATTTTGGAAAGCTTATGTTTTTAAAAAAAAATATGTTTATTAGATAAATAATATTTGACAAAGTTGAACGAGTTTTTAATTCAAGTTAATTGAGTTTCTCTCCAAGTACCGGTTTTTATTATGGTTTTACGGAATTAATAAAATAGGATTCAAATTCCTTCATCAACTTCAATATATGCTAAACAAAATTAAGCATTGAAAATAATTATGTTTTATGTACGAAATAACTATTCCTGCTATAGGTACATTTCAAATAATAAGTCAATGGAAATAATCAAAAAAGGCACAACTTGAGTTAAATAATTTTTAAAGGCTTCTTAGTTTGAATTCACTGATAGCCCGTATATCTGGAAAGTTCTTATTTGCAAATAAAAAAAGTTAACGTTTGTGATTTTACTCAAATATGCAATTTTTGCCATTTTAAATAAAAAATTAACAAAATTAGGTTGAGGAAACAACTTAATTCAATTACTGCAAAACTATATGTGTAGAATATATTGATAGCTTACATTTAAAGCTGAAAACAAACGACTTTTTTAAGGAAAACATTTCATCGTTTTTTTTTTTTGATTTCTCAAAGATTGAGTTTTTAGTTGTTTTCTGTTTCTCAATATCAGCAAAATTTTTAAATCTCCAGGGGCTAAAATTGTATTTTGAAGACAAAGGAATCTCATGAATTCAAAAAGGTTCTCATATCACACTTTTAAGCCGAAGAAATAAAATTGGATATAGACCCATTGATCGTTATCAGATGAAGTATTCGAAAAGTAAAACTTATAAGTCATAGCAAAAATTTTCATTTTTTGAAGTCACAAGACTAATATAAAAAAAAAGCTCAAGATATGTTAGTATTTAAAAAAAAGTGAAAAAACACAAACCTCCCAGCAAACCATAGTTGACGACTTTGTCGCAATTCCGACTAATACATAACTATTTCGAGTTGTCTTGAAGAAATTGTTAATATTTCGTTACGCAAATATGGGAACAGTTTCACTTTTTATACGAATTTATTCAGAGTTTCGTTATGCGACTGCTTGTACATATTGAAATGCAAACAGAGTGAAATTTCTTTTCTTTCGAACTGTCTAAACGAAATGGTAAATTTTTCTTAACATTTCCGTTAAGAAAGTTACGTAATCATTATGACATTTCATTATACGTTATTCTTTACGATTTCGAAACGAAATCGGATTCCGAAATCGTAAAGATTGCCAAATGTTTTTTACGATTTCGTTAAGAATATTGCGAAATCGTAACGAAGATCGTATGAAGGGGTTGACACGAAATGTCGTAACGATTTCGTAACAAGTCTTAATGAAAATGTTACGAAAAAGTTCCGATTTCGTTCAGACTGTTCAGAAGGAAGGAAATTTCACTCTACGCATTTCAATATGTCATACAAACAGTCGCATAATGAAATTCTATATAAATTCGTGTAAAAAGTGGAACTGTTTTGATATTTGAGTAATAAAATTGTAATGATTTCTTTAAGAAAGCTCGAAATAGTTACAAATTAGTCGAAATTTCGACAAAGTTGTCAACTTTGGTTTGCATGGGTTATATCTTTAATTTCGGTTGTATAAAAACAAAACATGGGTTTTTCCCAAGCTGACATTTTAGTCATGGAGGAAATATTTGTAAGAAAGGAGCAAATCTTTTTAAATAATTTGTTTCTTTCGACAACTTTTTATCATACAAATATTGTCACTACGCCAATGAGATCATCATATAAGGATATATATATGGATACCTTTTCGAAAATCATAGGCAAATCAAATTTTTGGAAATCCGAAACAATGCTTGTCACAGCGGAACACTTACGGAACAATACGGAACATGTGGCAACACTACTTATGACGCTGAGGTTAAGTAACTTTACAAAAAAATTTCACTCAAAGGCTCCACGCCTTAAACAATTTAAACGCTGGAAAAAATGCCACCTTTCTTGTACAAAGCTTATTTTTTGTGGAATTTTAATATATTTTTTCCAATCCTTTTGTTTATGCTTTGTTGAGCCAAATAGTTCCTTTCTTCATCCTCATCACTTCACGTTAAAATTGAACCTTGTTAATGCTAGATTAACTTAAGGCAAACGTTTGACTTGTGCTCTGCAGCTGTTGAAATAATAAATCATCAGAGTCTGTCGTGTTCCTTAGCGCCTGCAGCCCATTATTTGGCTGAAGTTTGACAACTTGTTTCTTTTATATTATATTTACCCTCGCACACTCACGTACTTGACTTTGTTTTTGATTTATGCAAAATCTTCAAAGAAATTTATCAGGCAAAAAGTTAAAGCAATTTTTCAGATCTTGAGTTATGGTTTTTATAAGGTTAATCTTGCTGATAAAAATCACAGTTATTTACATGGGTTCTCTTGTTGTTGTTTTATTTATTATTCTTCTTACAGTCTGCTTGGTAACTCAATTTTTCGTTACCTATAAGTAATATAAGCCTGCCTGCCAACATAATAAAAACATATTTCATAAACATATTTATTTTACTTTTATTTGTATTTACGAAAGAAAAATAATATTTCTATTGTTCTCTGTATCGAGTAAAATAAAAAAAAGGAACCAAAATATTTTGATTGGAAAAAATAAATAAATTCCCAAATGTCTTTAAAATTTTTCCGCACGAATCTTCAAATCTTTTGATAGCATTTTAATGCAGAGAAAGCTTTTCTAAGAAGGTTGAATTTTCAAAAAAGCGCAGTTGGGAAATGTGCAAATGTAAATGTAAAATTATACCATGTAGCAAATATTATAACATTAGAAGTGCTTTCTTAATTTGTATGGAGATAAGAAAACGTGCTTGTTTCTTAGTTAGTTAAAAAAAATATTCTTATTTGGAGAAAACATCAGTTCATTAAGCAAATAATGGCATAAAACAAATAGTCCGGGCATTAGGTATAAAACAAATTTCTTTCCATTTAGAATGTACCCATGCCAAAAAAACGCGTTACTGCGTAGATTTTATGATTTTCAAGTTTTTGGCATTTGTATTCCCAAAATTTTCTTAAATCTTATTAATTTTTAATTATGATTTGTTTTTGGAGGTCATTTGCATTCAGTTTTTATTTAGTATTTTTATTTTTATTATATGTATTTTTTGTGTGCAAAGAGTAATCAGTTGTAAGAATAGTTTAAGGTGAAAAGGATAAGGGCAGCATTCTTGCTTTAAGTAAACAAAAATTTTCTCTCAGGCAAATTGCACAGCAAGTTGGGTGTGACCAAAGCACAGTAAGTCGTTTTTTAAAAAAATTTACTTCGACGGGCGCTACCGAGAGGAGGGAAGGAAGCGGAAGGCCGAAAAAACTACGGTAAGGGAAGATCGGCTTTTGGAACGGACGAGACTCCAAAATCGCTTTTATACCACTAGAGAATTGAGAAGGGACTTGAAGGAAGTGCATTCAGTGCAAATATGCACCCGCACTATAACCCGACGACTTACACAAATGGGCTTAAGTGCATATCGACCAGCTAAAAAACCTCTTCTGTCCACTGCAATGAAGAAAAAAAGACTACTTTGGGCAAAACCACATCAATCATGGACCTTTGAAGATTGGAGAAAAGTGATTTTTTCAGATGAGTCCAAATTCAATTTAATTGGACCCGATGGTAGGTCTGTAGTGCGCAGGCGAACACACGAACGATACTCCGATCTATGCATACTACCAACTGTCAACCATTCACCGTATGTTATGGTCTGTGGATGCGGTGGGATACTACGGTGTTTGAAAAATTTTACTTCTCAGTGGTTCTGTAAATACAGAAAAATACTCAGAAATAATTAATGAATGCCTTATCCCAATCATTGAAGAGTTTTTGTGCCATATCCCAGATGCAGTATTTCAGGATGATTCCGCTCCATGTCATCGAGCACATTAGGTACATCATTTTCATTTATCAATGGAAATACAAGCTTTATATTAATTGTAATTTTTATTTTCTTACTATAGGTATCCAAATTAAAGGAACAACTTGGCATACAATCCCTTACTTGGCCTGCAAATAGCCCAGACTTAAACATAATTGAAAACTTGTGGTCAATGATGGGCCGTGAAGTCAAGGAAAAATCACCTAAAACTGTAGCAGAGCTCAACAAAATAATAGAGGAAGTCTGGAACTCACAGTCCATACATACGAAATTATCCAACCTCTATGAGTCTATGCCGAGAAGAATACAAGCGGTCATTAAGGCTAGAGGAGGCACAACAAAATATTAAGCTTAGAAATAACACTAATATAATTATTTATAATGAATTTAATATCATGGACCCTTTTACCGTACCCCATTTTCTTATTTCAATATTTAAAAATAAAAAAAAACATGAATTTCATCCGTTCTTTTTTTGTTTTCTATATAATATTTAATTTCAATAAAACCTATTAAAACAGACCTGTTTGAAAAGATTGCTCTTTTAAGTAGAATATTCTGCTAGATAGTGAAACTTTGTGCCAGATAAAGCTCACAAGCTTTAAAAATACCTAACATATACAAGAAATAACAAATTAAAAGGTTTTTAAGATTTACAAATAGTTATCATAGATAAAACGAAAAATTTGTGGGTGATGCGTTTTTATTGGCACGGGGTGTAATATAGTCGATGAAATAAAAGTCATGAGCAAGCACATTTATCAGGTAAATTTTGGAGTTACAAAAATCTTAAAATTGGCCTTCAAAAACAATATCAAAAACAATACGTTTCCATTGTTGTTTTAGTACAAATCGACAACAGTTTCACATTCCTTCCATTTATAAAAAAAGAAAAGTCAATTCGATGAATAGTTTTTGTTTAATCTAGTTAAGCTAAACTATCGAGTTGATCAACAAAAATTATTTTTGAAGCGAAGCTTCTACGCCTCGTTCTGTGATTTGCTTGGAATGAAATCTGAAAAACTTGACATATTTATTCTTAGAACTTTATGGTTTCTTTGTTTCTGTGTTCTTTACAACAAGACAATTTAATATTTAAGATCAAATACAAAAAATATTTTTTCGCCCGCCATGGGGATTGAACTCGCTAGCTACTGATTAAGTTGGGGGTAAGGTTTTTTAACTTTTCTTTTTACCATTTTCTTTATATTTTTTTATCAACATCTCATGAATATTGTGTTCAAATTTGAAGTCGATCCGAGTAAAACTAACGGAGATATGTATTTTCAAGTAAGTGTACCTCGAAGGTCGATTCATAAGCTCATAAACTTTTAAACGCGTTTTTCTCAATACTACTTTTTCAAAGTCCGTGTCCACTGCCATTCAAAAAGTACTTGACCGATTCATTTCAAGCTCGGTACACATATTCTACATATAAAATATCTCCCCCCAACGTTTAATTAAATTTTGTTTTAAGTTAAGGGGGTTTCCCACCTACAAAATGGCAGAATTTTTCGTGGAAAATTACTCTAAAACCCTTATCCCCCACTTACGAGTTCTATACTCTATCCATCGAGGCAAATACCTTCGTTACGCAGAATCATTGATTCAATATTTAGTGCAACTGAAGCTATATTGCAGATCCAATTATCTATTAATAGATTTTTTGGTTTGGGTAGCTGCTAAGCCACGTGCATAGAGTATAAATTATTATCTAGAGATTGCATCAACTCTGCTAAGTCTATGGCATGTGTTAACAGAGGTTAACAGAGTTTTTTTTTCTCAGTCTCTAGATAATAATTTACACTCTATGCCACTTGCTACAAGAATCATCAGTGTTGTCACTTTCCCACAATTTTGGTGAATCTACCAATTTTTTGGTTCTACCGCTCTTATCACCCATTATTTGCATTTTTCCAAAATCTACCACCTTTTTATATTTTTATATAGAAATTATTGCATAATAATACCAATATTAGAAAATTTTATTAAAATTAATATTTCATTCCTTTTGGTATATAACAGAGTGGATACAGTGCTGTTTTAAGAACACTATATGAAATTTATTTGCAATGAAACTAATTAAACGTGAAAAAAATTACTTTATGGTAAACTTCTTACGATTTTTTTTTTTGCTGTGGGCCTTCAGTCGAATTTTTTCGTAACAAGAAGAAAATATTTCAACTTTATTTAAAATCTACCACTCGTTTTAGACTCAATGTACCACTATTTAAAATTTGCAAGTGACAACACTGGTCATCATCCTCTATTTGTTAACGTCATCGATTAACAACTGTTAACATAGCTGCAGCTGTATTTAATATTGAATCAATATTAAACTTAATCTAATCAATATCTTTACTTAACAGAGGTATTTGGATCGGTGGAAAGAGTGTAGGAGTTTGAAGCGATGGGGTACAGGATACATCCTCACGTTGGGTTAAGCAGTACTTTTTTGTCTTTTTTTTTTTGTGATGTGAATGTGCTTGTGTTGTTGTGGATACATGCTTTTCTTTTGTTTTTGCATAGTGCAAAGGAAAAATTAACAAATCCCCACAAGTGCGTTGAAATAACAATGACTGCAACATGTAATAAAGTAAATAAAATAATAATGAAATGTAATAAAATTTACAGGTTCTTACTTAGGAATATTAACGTGTTTTTTAATTGACTCTATGTTATATTAAATTTTTGAATTTAAAAGTTATTTTATTAAAAAAAAATAACCATTAAATTATTAAATCTATGAAACTGTGAAAAAGCTTCGCTTTTCTATTGTGTCCAACGACGCACCTGTCTTTTTTTTTTTTGTTTTTTTTTTTAATTTTTTATGTATCGCTCTATCTGTAAATTTAGACCTGTTACAGTAAATTCACTTGCGATTTTTAGTTATGTCAGGCAATTGTAATCCGAAACAAGTATGTAAAATTCTGTCAGTTGTAGAAAAAAGCTTACAATTTTTTCGCTTGTGTTATTTTAGAAATTTTATGAAAAAGTAATTATAATAGGGCTATTCATACTTTAAACGTGAATTAGCAAAGCGTATTTATACACTGCTTTTCAAAGTTATAGTTGCTCCACTGTCGTTAAGTGTTTCAAGACAACTAAAGTGAGAGAGCAAAAATTGATATTATAATTAGGTTCAAGTGTCAACGCCATTAAACACAACAAAAATTTTAAGGTAAATTTTAAGAGACAAAAAGATTAGCTTGAGTTTCACACTAAATGCTTATTTCAGTGTTATAATTGCCTTTGATTAAGTAAGTTGTTCTTAAGTTTAAGTCTGCTTTTCCGCTATTTTTTAAATTCTTACTGTCAAAGAGTTACAATGCCACGTGGCCCCATTTTAAATGATCGTGAAAAAGGTATGATTGAAGCCTATAATGAACATGATTGGACGAAAAAACGTATTGCTCGTATCTGATACCGTTGTGCGACGTTATTTGGCTAATCCTGAAGAGTATGGAAGCAGAACCTATCCTGGAAGAAAAAAAATTATTTCCCAGCAAGAAACCAAGCGGATTTGCCGAATTTTGTCGAGCTCCACAACTTCGCTATCAATGGCACAACGAGCATGTGCCACTGCAGCCTCTATTTGGACCATATGGAGGTCCAAATCTTACGGCTCAACACAAAGAGTTACAAGTGACATTTGCTCGAGATCACATAACACAAGACTGTAATAAGGTTAGGAATTAATGTGTAAAAAACATCTCGCGTTTTTAGTCGCTTTAGGTTGCTGATTGTAGTTTTAATCGTTTTTTTTATGGTTAGATAATTTTTTCTGATGAGAAAAAGTTTAATCTTGACGGTCCGGATGGAACACACTCATACTGGAGGGAAAACACACGTATTTTTTCGACTCGAAATTTTGGTGGCGGTTCGCTCAAGGTATGGGGAGCTTTTGAGTGCATGGTACCCTCTCCCTTGCATTTCCTTCGTGCCGAATGACCAGCATTGAGTACCAAGACGTCCTCCAGGAAAATTTACTCCCATATTTGCGGTAATATCCTAACCAAAATCTAATTTTTCAACAGGACAATGCTAGCGTCCAAGTAAGCAGGTCGACGAAACAGTGGTTTGAGACACACAGTGATGCTCGACTGGAGTGGCCAGCACGCTCGCCGGATGTCAACCCCATGGAAAATATTTAGGGTTGGCTTGTGCGTCAAATTTATGAGAATAAACGACAGTTCCAAATACCACCGGTCTTAAATCAGCATTTTTAACGCCCTGGGCGCTTTTAACCCGATTTTCTTAAGCCTTATGTTGACTCTATAAATAATCGATTAACACAAATTATAACACACTCTGGTGTGTTAATAAAAAAAATACGATTCACTTTAAGTTCTTATCAATTGTTTGGTACTAATCTTTTCCCGTCTTAAAATTAACCGTTACTTTAACTAATTTTTATGGCTAGTCTTAAATGATGTTAACACTTGAACCTAATTGTAGTATCAATTTTTGCTCTCTCACTTTAGTTCTCTTGAAACACTTAACGACAGTGGGGCAACTATAACTTTGAAAAGCAGTGTAGCATTTGTTATTTTTGTAACTGTGAGCACCTCAGTGATGGGCGTGATCCGTCCGCATCACTGACATTTTTTTTAAAACATTTCAAAAACAAAAGACAAGGAAAAGCGAAAAAGAAAGAGGTATTATAATTTTTAATTATACTTATAATGAAGATTTAAAGCAGACGTAGGAGTGAGAGTCAGAGATGAGAGGGTATTTTCAAGAAATAGGGGCATTGGAAAAAGTTCGTTTAAACATGAATGGTGAGTAATAAGAGGAAACGTTAGGGTAAGAAAAGGTGTTTAGAAAAGGAGCGTCTGAACTCGGATTTTGACATTGATGGTGAGAAGTGTTCGCTTATGCCATTGAATATTCTACAACATCCTATTTAAGGGTTCGTTGTATGCATAGATAGTATGGTGCTGAGGTTCACTCAAAAATCTTGTATGCCTAGTTCTCCTTATTGGTTCATTAAGAACAATCCTGCTGGAGATATATTCGCTATCGATTTTACCAGTAATGGCATCGAAGGTAAAGCATGAAGAGAGTAATATTCTTCTTGATGAAAGCGGCATTATATTAAGGACTTTCAGTCTTTGTTTATACGAAGGTAAGTTTCTATAATCCCGTGAATCATACAAGCTCTTAAAGAAAATATCAGAAATTATTTTTGAAGTCTTTTTCAAGTCTTTCTTTGTGCACTTCAAATGCTGGATTCTACATTATGCAACAATATTCAAGAATTGGACGCACTAATGTGTAGTATACTGTTTTTGTTACCCATATATTTTTGAATTCTTGTGCACGTCTTTTTATGAATCCAAGCAGTTTATTTATCCTGGATATAATATGATCTATGTGAAGGTTAAAGCGTAGCCTGCTATCTAGGATTATTCCAAGATTACCCCATTAAGCACATAACTGCTATGAGTTATTTCGTTTTTACGGGAAAAACTTATGACGTAGCGTTTATTTACATTTAAGGAAAGCATATTATGACTACACTAATGCTCCAGAGATAAAATGTTATTCTCAAAGACTATTGAATCCTCTTCTGATTTAATGACATATTACATTTTAAGGTCATCTGCAAATAGGAGATGTGTAATGTCATTCAAAGCTTCTGATATATCTGCTATAAATATATTAAAGAGAAGTGGTCCAAGGTGGCTACCTTGTGGTACGCCCGACGAAGCAACAATCTTTTTAGATAGAATGCCCTAAAATTTTACATATTTGGATCTTTCATACAGATAGGACTTGAACCACTTCAGCAAGGAACCGGAAATACCGAATTTTTTAAGTTTTGTATTCAAAATTTTATGATCGACGCGATCAAAGGCTTTGCTAAAATTAGTATAGACTGCATCTATCTGATGCCCTTTTTCCTTTTTAATAAGAACTTCAGAGGTCATTGTTGTACGATTTGTAATGGTTGATCTTCCTTTAAGGAATCCATGTTGTTGGGACATTTAAACGTGGATTAATTAGGTCTGTAAGTTTGGAACATATAATTTTTTCCAATATTTTGGAAATGGCCGTTTGTATTGCAATGTCCCTATAATTTGCGACATCTCTTTTGGCGCAGTTCTTATAATAAGGCGTAAGATGAGAAGAATTCGATAAAGCAGGAAAAATACCCGTATGCAAGGATTTGTTAAAAATTAAGTATAAGGGCATGACTAACTGGTCTGAGTATTGAATAAGAAAACTTGGGGGTAACAGGTCTGGACCAGGAGACTTGTTAAGATCTAATTCCTGAATATAATTGATTATGTCACTCTGCGTTAGACTGATTGAGCTAACCAATGGTGATATGTTGGAAATCGATGATGCAGTTTGATTTTGGGTTAAAGGTGTACTGAACACCTCTTTAAAGTGATCTGCAAAAAGATTACAAATGTCCTGAGGGATAGAAGAAGTGAAATTTCCCTTAAGCATGGATGTTGGGTAACCAGTCGATTTTTGGTTGACGTTTACGAAGTCGAAGAATTTTTTAAAGTCTTTAATAATTCTTTCACCAATTATATTGGTCGAATATATTCCTTATCATTTTTACTTTTGTATTAAGGTATAATATAAATGTAACAACTAAAAAAACCCACGAGTTATTATTTATTTCAAATTTATACAGCTAATTGTGCAAAAAAAGTACTTTATAAAAAATAATTTATTTTTTTTAAATAGTTTTCAGGCTTTTATTTAGCGGGCGCTGAAAATTACATTAAAAAAAAAAACATCCAAAACGGTTCGATGGATATCGCCTTTCCTATGTATCTGCAACAAAAAATTCAAATGTCATTTTAAAGTACAGACCACTAATTTGGTATCCCCTTTACGCACGACCCCCGGAGGGTTTTTTAAAAATTATGGCGAAAGTTAAAGTAAAAAATTACTTAAACGCACTTTTTTGTCAAAAAAAAAGAAAAAAAAACAAAAAATAAAAAGATACTTGACTTTAAGGGGGATACTTAAAGGACAAAATTACAAACAAAATGCAAAAAGATTCATTGAAATTGAACCAATAGATTTCGAGTTATCTATCGAACCGTTTTAAAAAAACTAGTTTCGAGGAAATCGCGTTTAATGCTTTTGTTATACGAAATTTTGCATATATGGTATTTTTAAAATTATCGGCTGATAAACTTACTATTATTTAATCTGCAATCGTTTTAAAAACATGTATCATTTTTTCCAACTTTTTCGAAAATGTTACCGGGACACGCTGATTTCTGATCCTACTTTTAAAAATATGAATTTTGGTATACAACACTTCAATATTAACAAACGGTAAATGGTCGCGCAAAACGCTTAAAAGGTTTTTGGCTAAAGATTCAATATTTCGAAAAAACATGAAATTTTTTCTTTAGAATTTTGCATATGACTAAGAAACTGATAAAACGATATTTACCAATTTGTTTTGTTTTAAAGATAATAAAATTTGCCATCTTTTGCTATAAGAAACAATACATTTTGCTGAGAATATTGTTTTTTACAACTCTTCAAAGTGAAATTTTTAAGAAAATTATTACGATCATTTGATAACTTCAACTCACATTACACCATGTTAAAAGAGCACCAGGAAACATTTTGTAATTGTTGAATTGCTGAAAAATATTAATTTTTTTTTATTTAACGGACTGTGCAAATAAAACAACAACAGTTAATTATTCTTCAATATTTATTTTATCCCCTTCAAAATAATTACCATTAGAGGCGATACACATATGCCAATGTTTTTTCCATTCTTGAAAACATTTTTGGTAGGCCGATTCAAAATGGCCTTCAACTCCCTCTGCGAATTCTCTGTGATGAGTTTGGAGAATAGGAAAAAAATCACACGAAGCCATATCTGGTGAAATGGTGATTGTTAAACGATATTGACATTGTTTTTGGTCAAATAGTCGTGTACAATACGTGATGTATGAGCTGGTACATTATGTTGATGCAAACGCTTTAAAATACTTAAATTATATTGAGCGGGTACGGATTGACCTTGCTGAAGGAGTTCCGAGTGTACGAAACTGAGAGAGTCGAAGAAAACAGTCAACTTCAACTTAATTTTTGCACGACTTTATATCATAAAGCTAAGATATCATGTAAAATATTGTCCGCCGATCCAGTCGATACATAAAGCTTGTCAGCTATATATCTCACGGTCACCCGACGATTTTCGAGCACAATTTCTTTTCTTTTTTTTTTGATATTTTCATCGTTTCTTAATGTTTCTAGATGAGAAGCGTGAGGCTTGTTGCCAACTGATGTACGATCCTCTTTAGACAATTTTTACCACTCAAATGCCTGCGAACGTGATAAAGCAGACTCTCCAAAAATTTATGAATTTTGAAATTTTGAACAAAAGGTATATTTTATATAGGAAAATGCACAGTTGTGTTGATATTTGGAAAAACACCTTTCCAAAATCTTTTAATCATACCTCAAAATTGTTGGTTTAAAATTCCTCAAAATACAAAATTCATACAATTAAAAAAATCTTCCTCATGCTCTTTTAACACGGGGTAATAAGAGTTGAAGTCATCGAATTTTCGTAAAAATTTTTTTACAAATTTTAGTTTCGAGAGTAATAAAACAAAATTTACCCATAAAAATGCA
This sequence comes from Coremacera marginata, assembly GCA_914767935.1. Classification (NCBI taxonomy): domain Eukaryota; kingdom Metazoa; phylum Arthropoda; class Insecta; order Diptera; family Sciomyzidae; genus Coremacera; species Coremacera marginata. The sequence continues at coordinate 143,907,445 of OU612044.1, forward strand.
ATGTATTTTAAAGCAAAAGATAGCAAATTTTATTGTCTTTTAAACAGGGGCAAATTGGTAAAAATCGTTTTATCAGTTTCTTAGTTATATGCAAAATATTAATGAAGAAATTTCATGTTTTTTCGAAATAATGAATTTTTAACCAAAAACCCTTCAAGCGTTTTGCGCGACCACTTACCGTTTGTTAATATTGTAGTGTTGTATACCAAAATTCATGTTTTTAAGAGTAGAATCAGAAATCAGCGTGTCCCGGGAACTTTTTGAAAAACGTGGAAAAAATTAAACGGTCTAATGTATATTCTATAAACTATGAAGAATATATTAAGCAAACAAAAAAAATATTTTTTGAAAAATTTACACGTATATTATACCTTAAGTTAACTAAGTTTAGTATGGAAACAGTACAGCTGTACAACTTGTACCGTAATTCCATGCTTTTTTAATTATAAGAAAAACTGTTTTGAATTTCTTACTTTAATACTAAAAGTTTTATTTTTCTTATGTTCAGGGGGAAGTGGCCAACGGCCTCTCCATGCCATACGCTTACTATGCCCATTGAAGTTTGTATTAAGTCTCATTAGTATTTTTTCCATCAGTTCATTTAAACTACAATACAACAGTTTTATTTATCAAATCAAATTTCATAAATATTTTAAATTCTGTAAAACAAACTAAGTAAATACTAATATTTAATATATCCTCGAACCTTTTTGTGTTTATATCGGTTTTGTTTTATGTGTTTGTATACGTGTAGCTTGTATACAGATGCCTTTATGTGGACCAACCCACTTATATGGATCAACATTCACTTAAATTATTTTATTTACATACTTACTTATGTTTTTGTATACATAACATAGCAAAAGATTACATCATATTTTTTGTTGCTTACCTGAAAAGAAAAAAAAAAATAAAAGATTTATTTAGAAAATGTTATGTAAATAAGTATTTTCAAAATTGGATAAACAATAAATTTATAATATTTTATAAATCTCCCTTTAATAATATTTCTTCAACGCTTAAATCGTAATCAACGCAACTCAAATCATGCAAAACCATGAAAAATTAATATCATAAAATGTTAGAAGAATCAACCAAAGTCTACTTCAATATGCTTTATAAAGCAATAACTCATTTTTGGGCAGACAAATTCAAAGCATTTAAGACAGGGCCGTGCTAGAAAAATTTTGCTTCCAGAACTAACAAATTTTTTTCAAAATTAGAAAACGGTAAAATAATAATAAAAATGAAAACTTTTAGCGGGGGGTTTTGAGTTAAATTTTTTTCTAAAATTATTTTAAGGGATCATTTTGGGTAATTTTAAAAATATCAAAAAAAAAATTTTTTTTTATAAATAATTTCGACGATATGTTTTGCTTCAAATTGAAAAATTTTTGATAAATATGCTTTCCCGAATGTCGGTAAAATTTTTTTTATGATTTTACGATGAGTTTAATAGTCATCATTTTTGTTGAATGATCACAAAAATAAATTTAAAAAAAATGTAGTTCAAAACCCCCCCTTAAACCTTCCATTTTTATTATTATTTTAGTGTTTTATAATTTTGAAAAAAATTTGTAAGTCTTGAGACCGATATTTCGTTAGCTACCGCCCTGATTTAAGATGTAGATGTTTATATGAGAAATAAAAATTGATCATTTTCTTTTTTTTTTTTTGTTTTATTCGAATTTTACTCAAAAAACGAGTAAAACGCCAAATAAGTTTTTTTCAAGAAATGAGAAAATTATTAGCTAATCTAATTCATTTTTACTTTTTTAAAAATGTTACTTTGTATTTATCTAATCAAAATATTTTGTTTTTATTCTTCTTATTTCAGATTTTTTGCACAATTTTAGTAAACATATTGTCTGCGTATATTTACAACCAGCTCACCGACAAACTTTCAAAAAGGGTTTTATTTCTTTTTTTAATTATGGGGTTTGTTTTGTTTAATTTTGATCTGTTTTTTTGTTTAAAACACATTTCAGAATTTGTAAAACAATATTATCCGTTTTTATCGTCTTCCGAAAAAATGATTTTTTGCAGATAGAGAATTGTGAATGTTTCAATGAAGAAATGGTCTTGCTATGTTGATTATGGTTTTTTTATGAATACTGAATTAAACTAAGACACTGAAGAACTAAGAAATTGTCTTACTATGTCGATTATGGGTTTTTATGAATACTGACTTTATATGATTTGCTTAAAATAACTGTTGTTTGTCCCCTCTTTTGATTTAGAATCCATATTCTTAATTTTGTGGCTGTTATACAAAAATTTATTATTTAGTGTTATTGGATCATGAAATTGTTAACTAGGTACTTATTCGGTTTATTATAATTCTATTATAAGACTTAACCCTCATACAAAGCGTTAAATTTTTCTCTGATCTCAAACAAACATGAAGCTAGGCACATGTTCTTAAATTTTCATATCTTATTATCATATCATAAAAAGGGTTAAATTTTTCTCTGATCTAGATTCAAAAAAACATGAAGCGAGACAAATGTTCTTAAATTTCCATATCACTTCAGGATCTGAAACTGGTAGGAATATTTAATTAAAGACCAACACTTAACAGAAATAAGTAAATATTATAATCATGTACGTATGTATATTTATACTACAAGTTTAAAGGTATATGTTTCTGTTGAGGAAAAATATTTGAATCTTTTCAGTAAAATTTCAAATCCTTATTAAAGCACAGGCTTATATTAAACATCCATCATTTCCCAAAAGCCAGCGCTGTCTATATCAATAAAATGAAGCAACCAACGGTAAAGAGAAGCCCTGAACTCTAGCCAGCAGTTTGTCAGAAAAGTTAATTTGAGCGAAATGAGAACGACAAAGACTTAAAAGCTACCATAAAAAGCTTTTGGGCACAGGTCTTCTAGGCAGAGGCGTTAACAATGAAAATACTTGGTTGTTTGAAAAAAATGCATCCAGCTGACTTACAGGAATAATTGGAATAATTTTTTAAAAAAAATAACTATTTTCAAAGCTTGTTGTACTATCAAAAATAAAAAAATACAAAATTTTTAAATAAAAATTTCATTAAAAACATCAAAGGCGTACTCTTGTTTTTTATGACAGAAACAGCTAATTAATTTGTGTGCTTAGCTGAAATAACTTTTGCTTAAAAATGTCATGTTGTATGAGAGGGAGTAAAAAATTTAATTTCGAATTTATATTATTTATACAACAAAAACTACTTTTGTGTCAATTTTTGATGAAACGTTCGATATTTTAAACCTTTTAAAAAAAAAAAAAAATTATTAAAAATGCAAATACTTGGCTAAGGGTTATCTTAAAATCATTTTATTGATAAAAAAAAGATGGCGAAACTTCCAAAATTTGACGGACAAGTATCGTAAAGGCCCATAGACGAGCAACAAATCGCAAAACTGATTGAAAAACAGGTCGGTTTTATCTATAGACGCATGAACCAATTTTTCAATTCCAGTACAAAAAGTTTTTCTTCTTGAAAACATCGCGCATATTATATTGAAAATGAATAATTAAATAATTTTTTTTATTATGAATCTGACGATTAGTTGTTGATTTTGCTACAAGCACCATCACCAGTTGAAGAACTAGTTGATGTGAAATCGTAAAAATCAAAGTTTTTGAATTTTTGCCAACTCATTGATAAACTGGTTGAAAAACTGAAAATAACACCTCAACTCATCTACACACGATTTGCTTTCAACAACCAGCAACCAGTTTATCAACCAGTTTTGCGATTAGTTGCTCGTCTATAGGGCCCTTAAGTGAGATATGTGGCAAGGCCGCATGACGTAATTATTACCATCGTTTTCCTATCATTCATGGTTTTGTACACGGTATGCTATACTTTGTTTCCTGTTTAGTAAGGCTTAAGGCAACATTTTGTTTTCTGTTCAAACCCTGTTTTCTGCCTGTTGTTTAAATTGTTTTCAGTTTCGGATCGTAAACATAATATTTCTGTAGCTTGGAAATGTTTGAATTAAAGAAAAGCTCTCTCAAATTCCAGTTTTATCTTTTATCCGCGAACATAACCAATTTTGTTGGTGGCCATCGTGCATCATGCCGCAAAGCTGCATGTCTCAGTTAAGACACTTTTCTGTCAAATTTTGGTAGTTTTTCCATCTTTCATCATCTTCATCTTGTTTTGTCCACTGTATGCTACACTTAGTTTTCTGTTTGGCAAGGCTAAAGGCAACATTCTTGCTTCTGTTTTCTGTTCAAAACCTGTTTTCTGCCTGTAGTCCAATTTTTTTTTCAGCTTTGGACCGTAAACATGATTTAAGAGTTATAATTTTTCTGCGTGTAGTCTCAAAAAGTAATTAAAAATTTTCGCTGACCTAACGATAAGGATAAGCTTGACTTAATACCAGAACACACAACCCGAAAGAGTTTTTTTAAAAAAAAAAAAAACTGTACTATAATTATTTATCCTGGTGTTTCTAAGGCAACCTCACCTTTTTTTTCCCTACTTTAACCAAATCCAACAGTCACAGTAAATTAAGTCTTTAGCTAAAAGGGTTCAAATGACTACCAAGTGCAAAACAAATTGTACAGATTTTCCAATTCAATTTGGTTTGAACTGAATTTTCTGCTTAATTTATTACACACTCTTTGGTGTTTCTGACTTCTAATTTGACTTAATTCACAAAGAGTGAAGTGTGAGTGTTTGGCACCCTTTTGTTGACCCAGCTTGACGTTGAAATATTTAATTGACTTTACGGTATAGTGTGTGGCTAACTGTAATTATAACGTTGGCCTGCAGCAGTTTAGCAACTTTTTGTTTTCTAATTAATAAATAACTTAATTATAAGTTGTTTGTACAGTCAAAAGAAATTTTTTAAATACTGAAAATTAAAAAGAAACAAACTTTAATGCTTTAACCAAATTTTATTTAAACTTTCCGGAGAGTAAACCAATCGTAAGTGTTTCATTGCCGATTATAACTGAAATAAGAAAAGTATTGATTCTTGAATCTATATGGAACTATATGGCATATTAAGGTGTTTCGATGAATTTTTTAACATCAAAAACATGTCGATCAATAGAATATAAACGGAATTTTATGCAGTTGCAAGCTGATGAAATGTAGTGAAGTCAATGCACGGAATAAGTGCAAGTAAATAATTTGTTTTATTTGATTTGAAAGCCTTTTTCACATGACAATATAACGTCTGATTACACTGTGCGACAATTTGAGGATCATTTGAAATAACTGTAAAAACTCCTATGGTTTCTGATAGCCACACGTCCATACAACATATCGTCCTAGGGATTTTTCTGGGTTAGCTGAAATAACCGATTTTCCAAGGTCACATTTTATACAATGGGGCTGTAGTTAGATTCTTTTATATCTTAAACTACGTTAAATTTTGATTTAAGACCTTCAGTAAAATTGCTGCAAATTTAATTTCCTTTTAAATTACGGAACATTATTTCTGCTTTATATTCGTACAGTGGGTCAAAAATCGAATGAAATTAAAAAAAGTAGTATATCTCAGAAGCTCGAGCGATATTATATTCATTACTTCTATAAACAAAATTGTCATCATCTTATCTATAACTTCGTAGAACATCATTACACAAAATGGCCTGCTATTCTCCCTAAATATTTCCAAAAAAAAAAAAAAATCAGAAATTGGCACAAAAATTTTAATTTTAGAAGTAATAGTTAATATCTGTGGCACCTGTGAATAGTAGGCAAAGTGCGAAAATTACGTTTTTATGAAAACTGGATTAAAAAACTCTCTTTTCACAAGTAAAAGTTCAAGATTGGAGTATCAGCCCACGATTCATAAAGGCATATCCTTCATTGCAGTGGACAGAACACTTATCCCGTTAGACACAAGGAAAGATTAAAAAATTACGATTCTAGTAATGCAGATAGCTCAAAATTCACAAAATTCGACTTAGCCCACTATGCACAGGTGCCACAGATATACCACCTTGTTCAAAAAGAAAGGTTCATTCACACTGTGAACCACACTTAACTGTCCGATTCGAAAATTGTTTTTTTAGTAGGTTGAAACATGTGTCTATGACAAGGCTGTCAAATATCAGTGTCTCTCGTTGACATTTGGTAAAGTGACAGTGTTTTGTTTACAACCATTTTTTTCGTGTCTTCGACTTTTACGATGGAAGAAAAAATTGAGCAACGAGTTTGTATCAAATTTTGTGTGAAAAATGGTTTCAACTGCGCCGATACGCGTAAAATGTTGGTGAAATGTTACAGTGACTCTGCTCTATCGTATCAGAAGGCAAACAAGTGGTTTAACCGATTTGTGAGTGGCCAAGACGAAGTAGAAGACGACCCTCGTACCGGGCGGCCATCGTGCTCGACTACCGAAGAAAACGTTGAAAAAATCAAAGAAATGTTGGTCAAAAATCGCAAATTGACGATTAGAGAGATAGCAGAGGACGTCGGCATTTCAATTGGATCCGTTCAGAACATTTTGAAGAATAAATTGGGCTTGAGACGTGTCGCTGCGAAGTTGGTACCGAAAGAAATCAATTTCATGCAAAAAAGAGACCGAGTTGCTATCGCGAAAGACATGCTGGAAATGGTCGAAAACGACGAATCATTCATCGAATCCATCATTAATGGTAATGAAACATGGATAAACGAGTATGACACGCAAACCAGGCATCAGGCAAGTGAATCAGGCTCAATTTTTTCTTCCATCGTAAAAATCGAAGACACGAAAAAAGTTGTTGTAAACAAAACACTGTCACTTTACCAAATATCAATGAGAGACGCAGATATTTAGCACCCTTGTCATATACACATGTGGCAACATACTTAAAAAAAAAATGTTCGAATCGGACAGTTAAGTTCGGTTCACAGTGTCCGGTTCAATGAACCTTTCTTTTTGAACAAGGTGATATAATACATCTAATACTGAGTCAAATACACAAAATCCATAATATTTGTAAGTGTTTATTTGAAAACTAATGTACTTTAAGTTCAAATTGAAATTAGTAAAAAATGTAAATATTAAAGTATTAAGTAATAAAATCCAATTAGAAGTTCAAAAGCATCTTTCATTTGAAGGTTTTCTCATCATCAGCGCTGAATACTTCTTGGAACCACCAGCAAATGCCTGCAACCAACGCATGGCATGGCAATTTGGATGAAACCGTTCCCGTTCATTTTTTTAAAAGATGCAAGCATGTTGTCTATCAGCTCTTTGGAATTTTCCGCGCGATAGCTTCTGGGAAAGTTTGTAATGACCAGTTTTTTTTTAAGCAGTCAGATAGTCTTAATTTAAAAATGCTTCAAAAGTTGAGTTTTTCATTAGTTTGTGTACCTCAGGTCAATATCAGTAACGAAATTTCTATTAATACTTTTTGGACTGTTTACTTGCATTCTTTGAATTTCGCTTCACTGAGTTTTAAATTTCTTTCTTAAAGATTCCAAAACTGTTTTTTTTTTTAATAAAACTTTTATTAAGTTTTTAACGATTTCATGTTTTATATGTAGGGGAGACATCAAAATTGTATCCATTTCTACGAGAGCCAAATGAATACTAGTGAAGCTTGTTTTTGAATCGCTACTTCTACGTAGCCAATCATGCTTTTTATATTCATTATCCTTGAACTGAGTGACAAGGAAAGCACATTTTAATGTACACTTTATACTTTTATTATTTCATTACACTTTATGCTTCTAATATATTTCAAAATTTAACTTATCTGCCCCTGTTCTGAACTCAGAGTCAGAAATGTGTAAAAGTCGGAATTCAATTCCCATTCGAACATGTCAAAATCAGCTGTTTTGTAAGGTTGGTAAAAACAATTTTTGTTCTTTTTGGTATATTTGTGGCCGAAAGAGGCTATTGGCTTTGAGTGGGAATTGATGCAAACATAGCTTAAGGACGAAGCAGTGTAGATGCAAAAAAAAAAATAGATTAAGCTTGCGATGTCCTGACGATCCTCCATAAACAAAAGCATCGCGCAGTTTTGGCCAGTTTTCTTATGTTTTCCCTCAGGTTAAGTGTACTTATTGATTAAAACAAAATAACTATTATACTCACATGGAGCAAACAAAAATTTCATTGGAATGAAAATGGTTGTCAAATAGCTGATCGGATTGAAACCGGTTCCAAATGAGATTTATCGGAATGCAGAACAGGTCAATTCCGATATTTCTAACAATTTCGATTTGAAGTTAAATATCTGATGGCAGAACAACTACTATAGGAATCAATTCCGATTCCGATCAAAATCGGATTTCAGAACAGGGTTATATGTTCAAATTTTGTGGAATGAAGTTGTGTAAAAGAAACACCTCCCGTATTGTTTCTTTTATTGAAGTATATCTAATTAGTAACTATATAATAATTTTAAAGATCAAATCAAAGTACTGACTCAAGAGCAAGCAGATACTTTAAGAGGAAGATTTCTTTCATGATTATTGATATAAGGGTACACCGAGAAAAAAGCTTATGTTAAATTGAAAAAAACCTTGTATAATTAATAAGATGGCTTTGGCAGTTTTCAACCTCCCAAGTACTTCATCAAAAAGCCTACGTTTACATCCTGACTTGCCAATTTTTATTTTGGTGATAAATGAACCAAGTGTTTGATAATTTTTTATACACTACTTTTTCCAAAAAATTATTTATTTTAAAAATATAACTTTATTTTCCTTTTTTTTTTAACTGTCGAAGCTATGGTGCAGCATAACACAATAATCTATTAAAAGATTTTTGTTGTATGGCTATCAACAAAATACTGCGACATATTGCATCTGTTAATACAGCATCTGTTAACATAGCTGCAGTTATGTCAGCGAGAAGTAGCAAGACTGCTTGGATCAGTGGGTAGAGTGAAGGACTGGCACCATAAGTTCCAGGTTCGATTCCGCACGGTAGGCAAAGAAATTTCTTTTCCTTTTTTTCTTTTCTTTTTGTTGATGAAATGTAATAAAATTTACTGGTGTGAATATTAACGTGTGTTTTTTAATTTACTTTATGTTATTTTTTAATTTAAAAGTGGATTTATTAAAAAAAAAACCATTAAATTTTCAAATCTATCCTTCTTTCGTGTGTCTAATGACGCAGCTGTGTTTTTTTTTTTTTTTTTGCAGACAATATCTCAAAACTCTGATTAATGGGTTACATGACATTGGCAGTTTTTTGAAATCGATTTGTATTTTAATATTTTTAAAAATTATTGTATTTTATGTATCTTTTAATAATTTTGTATTTTAGTAAATATTCTGAAGATTCTAAGAAAAAAAATGGAAAAATTCGTACGGGTTCAAAAGTTACAGCCGGATTAGTGAGAGAGCATTTTTAATTTTTACCTACGCTACCTACGTACGGCAGCTGGTATATACTTGTTTTACTTGCTACCTGACTTTTGGTGGTTGTTATTTCGTACCTGCTTGAAGGGTGAATGGTGAAGCCCGAATTGCTAAACGATTGCTTGATTTGTTGCAAGCTATAGAAGTATGTGATTTAAAAGCAATGTATTAAACAATAAATTGCTTAGGTGAATAAGCATAAGCTTATGATTTCCAAACAATTCTCTTTACCCAAGCCGACTTAGGTGATTTACCTATTGCTTTTTTCCTCGGTGTAGGTTTTTCTGTATTATATTTTTTTTGCGAAGCTATAAATAAGAAGATGAAAATTTTGTTTGTAGAAGTAATAAAACCGATATCGCCCAGAGTTTCCGAGATATATTACATTTTTTAATTTAAGCGGGTTTTTGACCCCCCCCCGTGCAAATATTAGGGGGCAATAATGTTTCCTAATTTGAAAGCACATTAAATTTGTAAAAATGTTACTGAATGTCTTAAATCAAATTTATATTAAGCTTAGGAGTTGAATGAAACTAACTATGGCCCCATAGTATCAAATGTGACCTTCAAAAAAATCGGTTATTTGAGCTAACTCAGAAAAACCCCTTGGACGGTATGTTCAATGAGCCAATGGCTATGGGCCAATGGCTAGAAACCATTGAAGTTGTTGTAGTTATTTTTTTGGTATCGCACAGTGTTATTTCTCAGGAATTGTGAAAAATAGTGAAGGGTCAAATTTTCTACGGCAGTGCTTTGTGTGGTTAAATATTAAAAAAGGACACAAATAATTTCCAATTTATGAAAACTGATATTGAGATGATTTTTTTACGAAAATTCGTGATTAAGGTAATTTTATATTAAATATCCTGCGCAATTAATAATCTGTATAATAATTAATTAAAGTTAAAATATGCTTCGACTTTAAGCGTACTTTAAGTATGATAACTTAATGAAGCATAACTTAAAACAGAATAAATTTATAATAGTAAGAAAACTCAAAGAGCTACAACTACAGCTTCATTAAGAAATGGTTTCAAGAAAAATGTATTTAAAAATAATAATTCTTTGTTAAGCGCTTAAAAGAGCTTCAGAAAATCAGCTCTTAATATGATGTAAATATCAGGGAAAAAACCGTTATGAACAATTTTAGAAAAAATCTCCAGATAATTGCTATTTATCAATCCTTTTTGGTATTGGTTGTTTATAACAATTATCGCAACCAAATCGGTTTTTTTGGTTGCCCATAACCATTATCGCAACAAAAATGTTTTTTGTCATATTATTGTTGACATAATTGTTATGAATTTTTTTTAATAATAAACCTTAAATTTTGTAACCTTTTTGTCTTTTCTAAAGAAAATATTTGTTATTTTAAGTCCCTGGTAAATATTTGGGAACAATTTACTTTTAGCTAAAATCGCTTTTTTAATTTTTTTTTTTTTTATATAATGTGTATTTTGAGCTAAAAACGCTAATGGTAAAAAAATTTCGGCCCTCTCTTAAGTAGCTTAGATGTCATAGGCGATTATAGTTGGGAAAATAGGTGTAAAAACTTGTGATTTTTTTTAGTTTTCCAATAAAAATAAGCGTTATGGATATCAAAAGAAAGGTCATGCTATTACCAATTCAACGAGGTATTAACCATTAAAATCCATGCATGAATTTTTAAAGAAAAGCGCCAGATGCGAAAAATTTTGTATGAAAATTTTATTTAGTGAAAAATTTTTCATCTCTTTGTTATTGTGTCAAAGGGTGAATCGTAAAAGAAATTTTTTTCATGATTTCTTATCAAATCATGTTTTGATATTTAAACCTGTAAAAGCTGATGTAAAATAGGTGGGACACAAAAAGTTTTATATCTTCAAAAGTAATGCATGGAATTTAATGGAATGTTTAATACTTTATTGAATAGGTAATAGCATAACCTTTCTTTTGATGCCAATAATGCTAGGTTTCGTAGGAAAATTAAAATAAAAATCACAAGTTTTTTATGTTCATTTTCCCAACTTTCGAGCACTATAACTTCTAAGCCAATTGAGAGCGGCCATTAATTTTCCAGATTTGGCACTTGAAGGGCTTAATACATGTGATCCACAAAAAAAAAAGTTAAAAAAAATTAATTTTAGCTAAAAATAAATTATGCCAATATTTGAATTCGAATAGTTTGTGAGGAATCATATTTTTAATTTAGAAGAAAATTCGAGCTCAGAAATAATTTACTTTATTTTTAATTTCTTTTTATGTATTATCAGAATTTTATAATGAATTTTTAAAAAATCTATCTTATTTATAGCTTAACAGTTATTTTTATTACTATCATCATAATCAATTTATTGTTTCAGTTAATTTTTAATTTAGATATTAAGTGCTGGTTCAGACTAAACAACATAAACTAGGACTTTACTGAACCGCCTCTGGATAAACTCGGTCAATTGAAGTATTTTTAAAACTCCACCGGACATACAACAGATACAAATCAATCCAAGTAGGGTGAATTTACGGCATACAAAACTACTCAGAATGAGTGAAAAGCTACAACACGAACGAAAGTTTTGTTCTCTACTACATACAGTACCGTACATCCTAGCAGGCTAAAGACAAGCAAGCAGACGATCAGAAAATGCATTCGAGAAACATAATTATAATGGATAAAAGATTTTCACTACACTAATTGCACTAATTTAAGAAGCATACGTTGGCATTTACAAAAAGTGGTCTACGGTTGCTGTGAAGTTTTTCGCTTAGGAGTTATGTTGTTTTCTATAAAATAAAAAACAGTAAAGGCCAATTTTCCCATACAAATTTGTTTTTTAGCTTCGGCTTCACATGGACTATCTATGTAAACCTTACATGCCAATATGCCACTCAGTAGCCTAATCCAAAATTTTAAATCATTTTGTGCCCTCAAACTTGAGTTACAGATTTAATTCCGTCTAAATAGTCCAAACAGTCCACTGTGCGACACCGATAAAACTAAGTCAAAGCCGATCAAAAGTCTTTTGAAGACCAGGTCATTAATAATCTGGGCATTATGCGGCATTTGAGAGAGCAAATTCATTTAAATGGGGTCGAAATGCATTCGAGGATTGTAGAAAGAAAAATCATGGATTTTGTAACACGATAAAGCACCATATGACAAGGCTATTTTTGTGAACGAATGTCTGGTTGAAAACTCAACAAATATCATCGAACAACCATCGTATTCAAACAAATGGCTCCGGTTAATTTTTTTTCTATTTTCAAAACTCACTTACCACTTTGAGTTACCCGTTCTAAGTCATTAGAAGATATAAAAGAGAGTTCGCGGTGAGAACTAGAGTTGATTCTGGAAAATGAGTTTAAAAAATGCTTTGATGATTGGATCATTCGTAGGCATAAGAGTATTATTTCGAAAGTGGTCTAATTTGAAGGCGATACCATAAATTTGAGCGAATAATAAATATTTTGTGTTTTATTTAACAATTCCTGGTACTTTTTTTAACAGAATGTACAAGTCGTAAAAGCTTTATATCACAATTATAGATTTCTAGACAATTATTTAAAGTGATAAAAAAGAAGCCATAATGATTAAAATCAAAAATGTATCGCTGGCGTATGAGTAACCTGCAATTAAAATTTAACTGAAGCAAAACTCTCAAAAAGGCCACAAAAAACCCTGTCATTATAATTGCAATTAATGCAAATATCTAAAAAAAAGTACAAAGCTTTACTTCCTCATGTTTCTCTTGATATTTTATTTAAAAATCAAGACATAATTTACTTAACCCATTTTAGCCCGCTGGTCGATTTTTCGACCACTAACTTTTAAATTAATTTCTGGAAAAAATATAAAAGATTTTTCAAACTCTTTCCGAATATACACGGCTAAGTAAAATGGAAATTCAGGAAGAAAATAAATTTTTTAAATTTTCTGTTCTTACATATTCAGGTAAGCGGTTAAAAAAATACCTTTTTTTGACAATTGAAACGAAAAAATGAAATGAAAAATGAAAAAATCAAAAAAAAAAAAAATAAATATATAAATGTAATGTATAATGAAACTATTTCCGTAACCAGTTAGCCAAAAGACTAAAATATGACAATCGGTTACTTCTGGATATCACAGGTTAATTTAACTATTTGTTACCTGTGTGATAAAACACAGATGGTCGATTTTTCGACAAATGGCCCTATATGTATACTTTTATTATAATATTTTCACATGTCACTTTTCCATATATTTCATTTAATAAAAATAACAATATCTTATTGCAAAGTTTTGAATTTTTGTGTGCAGATGGGGATACTTTTCGATTTTTCGACCACGTCGCCAAAAAATTTTAAATCTTAAACTTTGGAATTTTCTTAATTTGATCAATTATAACAAAATCTGAAAATTTCATTACGAAATTCCAATGCGTTCTGGTAGCGCAAAAAATGGGTTAATATTTCACGCAGCAGAAATTTTAAATAATATATTAAAGAGAAGGAATAGCACAGTAACTGCCTAGCAATTGACAGCCATACACAGCTCTCAAGCGTCTTAAAGTATGCAACATATTTTTCAAACTCATTTTGTCAACATTTGACAGCTGCTCGTTAGCTGAATGGATGGATGAATGAATGAAAGGTTTTCTACCTGCACTGCAGCAGCTCAACGCTGTTCCTTTCAATACAAGTATGTGTAAGTTCACAGGGAGCACAGTGAGTGAAGTGCTTTGGAAATATATGCTTTCTTGCCAACTTGCCGCAACGGGATGAGCTGCTGTGGCACAAAATATCAATTTGAGTCGGAAAAAAAAAAATTACACAGGTGAATTTGCGGATAACAGATATTACAGATAAAATTCGCAATCAAGATGAACTCAAATTATGTTGAAAAAAAAACAAATAAAAATATTAAAAAACAAATTTATGTAAAAATTCAAATGCAAAAAATTAAATTGAACATCAAATGGCTTTATGAAATTTTTTTCCAACACTACCAAATTTGAAATCACACACACACACACACATTAAGGCGGGTGTCATGGTTTAAGCAACAAAAATTCATATTTTTCAATTTCACGTATTTTGTACGAACATCAACAATTTTCGAGAGCGATTTTTTTTTAAACTTTTTTTAATTCTTTTTTATTTTTTGCCATTTGCTGTTTTTTCTAGTTCGTGAACGTGCAAAATTGCTAAAAGTTGGTGGAAAAATGTTAGCATTTTGTGAAATTTTATGCGTTGCTTTATCTTATGTTACGCTACGTTGCGTTATTACCATCTCTTTTACACACACATGATTTTTGAAGCTTGACTCGCCTGCAACGTGTAGTTAAAATAAAAAAGTGTGTGTGTGTGTGTGTGTGTGAAAGTTTGTGTTTATGTGCATTGACAATTTTGTTACTGTTCGTTCGTTCGCTCGTTGCTGTTGTTGTTGTTGTAGCTGTCAATATTTCGCACATGTAAAAATATTAAATTGAAATTGACATTTATTTATTGGAGCGCAGCAAAATATGCAATAAAAATGTTCATGCAATGCATGCGTTGGTTAATATAAAAAACTATCTCCACAAGGATTTTGAAGGTTTTATGATATAAATTAAATAAATTTAAAAGCAAGCTATTTTGCTTAACCATTAACTTATTGAAAATTAGCCAAAATAACGTTAAAGTTTCTTAAGCTGCCAGACACTGTTTCTTTAAGGTTTATTTACTTTGGCAACTCGCTCTTTAAATAAACTGTTTTGTAATCGTTGATTTGAGAAAATCTTTTATGCATAAGCTTTAGTTTTTCATGCGCTGTCTTTGGCTCATTACTTAATCACCTCAAAATATGCAATATTATGTTAATATAAAATAATATAAAACGTAATCATCAGTATCATCATCATCATCATCATCATCATCATCATCATCATCGTCATCATCATCATCATCATCATCATTTCTTTACACACAAAGCATAACAAAAACAAAGAAATATTCAACAACAATCACCAGCTTTTTCTTGACGCACTCCCGCTGGCATTCTCTGGTTTCGTTTTCTCCCCTGGCTACCTCTCGTGTCTATCACCCGTTCTTTTCGTGCCAGTAATTTTAATGAATTATGCGCAAAATGTTAAAATCTTGTTGCAAATTTTTAACTGTTCATAATTTTTTACTTTTTCTTCTTTTTCTACTTCTTCAACATAATTAGTTAAACTTTGTTTAATGTTGGCAACACTAAAGCACAAACACACTCAACATACATCGTACGTGCAGTGGCATGAACCGATGTTGAATGGCACGCGAAAGTTTAAGTAAATTTATTCTTGACAACAACAACAACAACAACAACAACAACAAAAACAACAATAGCAACAACACAAAAAACAACAACTTTAAGTACAACAATAACGCCAAAAACAAGCACAACAACAACAAAAACAATGGAAACAAATTGCATCTTAGTATATTATAAACACCTTTGTTGCCAAGTAGCAATTTTGTTGTTTTGTTTTGAAACACACAGTCAAGCGAAAAATGTTATTAAAATCAATTTTAATCGTTTAAAAAATATTTTACTTATACAAAATAAATGAGTTTTAACTGGGTGTAATGAAATAATCCTAAACATTTAATCATGAAAGGTATCCACCATTATGTATCCATTTTTTTCCAATTTTAAAAGCTTTGAGTCTTTAAATTATGCAACGAAAATATACTTTCGTTACATGGAAATATTGGTTGAGTTGAATAGAACCCAGGCCCGTAGACAGGATTTTATATAGTCGGCTTTTGATGATAAAAATTGTAAGTAGCTATCAGTAAAAAATTAAAAAGAAGCATGTAACACAGAAATTTATTCAAGCTAAATCATTTGCTTAAACAATTATTCCATTTAAATCTGAGATGTTTTAAATTCTTTTTGAAAAAATAAAACTAAGAAATTTAATGCAAAAAGCAAAAATTTCTCTCAACAATTTTCACTAATACAACAATATAAGTGTAAAAAATAATTAAATAAAAAAGCTTGCACATCGAGTATACGTTTAAGTTGGTTCATTTTGTTTCGTAGAAAAAAAAAATTTTTGACAACCATACTGTCAGGGTGCTTTTTTTTATAAATCAATAGTTTACATCAATTCTTTTTTAAAAATACAAAATTTTCTCAAATCGTCTTAAAAATATCGGATTTATAGCGATTTTTGTGAAACACAAAGCAACATTCGGGGCATGGAGAGAAAGAGAAAGAGAGAATGATATTTTACATCTATATCTGTATATATAAAAATCTAATGGTGTCCGTATGTTACTGAATCACTTCTGAACTGTTCCAGTGGTGTTGTTCAAATCAGTTTCGTGTCCCCAAAGGTTGCGTATTTGGACATGAATGAAAAAGAAATTAATTAAGAAATTCAAAATTTTTCACAATGTTTTTGTTTTTTTATTTAGAATCATTTAGTAGGCGATGACAATTGTTGCCATTGCCCGATACGTCGAAGTTGTGTTGATTTTGAAGGCTGAAATATATTTTCGTTACCTGCAAAAAAACATGCCTCCATTTTAGGTTAGAACCCGATACAACTATTTATTTTTTACTGATTAGTTAATTATAAAAATGCAACTTACGAGGTTCTAATAAATCAAAAAAAAAAAAAATTAGAACAAAAATATAAGACCAGTTTTTCGAGTCTGTGGCTTACTTTTTTCACGGAATGCGTCATATATAAAATCTTTCGTGCAGGTTGGTGTCCGTTAAGATCTCAGGAACGGTAATACCTAAGGCACTAAATTTACAACATAAAAAAAAAAGAATGCCACACCCTTTATTACCGCCCACAAAATAATAAAAATGCTATATTTCAGACGAATGTGGTTGTATTGAAATACAATTTTGTAATTTAGTTCGTATTAGACAACTTTCGGTAACTGCACTAAAAATGGGCGTGGTATACGTATAACTACGCCCACTTTTCAGAAATCATTATAATTCCTAAGTTGTACATGTTTTGACAGTTATACTTAGTATGTAGGTGTTATGTGACCAAGTGGCGGTGGCTATATATATATATATAAATGTTGCCACGCCTACTTTTTCCGCCCATCTGAATATAAGCATGGCTGTGTGTACCCCAACAGCTCCTCCACAGTTTGTCCGACTTCAACCAAATTGTGCACATATATTCTGTGATATAATGAGCAGTTTTTTTGAATATAAAAGTGGGCAAAATTAGGCAAGGGGGCGTGTCACTTTAATTCTAATCAAACTCATCCTACACCATTTGTTCGACTTCAACCAAATTTTGCACATATATTCTTTGGTATAATGTACAGTTTAAGGTCTAGAAAAGTAGGCAGTATTATACAGGGGGCGGAGCACTATTTTTTTTTCATACATGCACGCTTAGTGCTACACCACCCTGGGCGTTGCAGGGTATTCCGTATAGTTAAAATATAATACTAATAGAGTATGGCTTAAAAATCAAATTTTATATTCATCATAGTATTAAATTTATTCTAAAGGGAATAAAATATCGCTCTTATATTGAAACTGTATTAAAATTTAATACATAATTTTTTAACAAATTTTGTAGTCTACTAAATAGTATTTAATTTAAAAGCTTTTGAATAAAAATTATTTGTTACTTTGCATTTGTTACTTTACAAATAAAATAAAATTTTATAAAAATAAAAATTTTATAACTTCTACAGAAAACACATTTTTATAAAAAAAAAAACGAATAACAGTTACATTTGCATTACAAAAAATATGGGAATTTTTAAATTTTTTTAACTTTAATATCGTTTAAAATTTGTGAAAATAAAAAACAGAACCCAAAATAACTATAATGCTCTTTAAAAAATAGTGTTGAATTAAGTTTTTTAAGTTGTGTGTGTATGTCTACTAAAAATTTCCGAATCTTAGCATTTGATAGTTTATTTGTCTTAAGCCGATATAAAAGAAAAAGTTTTTAATTCGGCGGCATAGACGTTGGTGTTTGATTCAAGCAACACTCAGGACTTCTTTACGATTTTTCAATAACTCAAAATATAAGTATAAAACTCAAAATATAAGTATTAGTTAAAAATTAAGCAATCAAAATACAAACATTTTTTTGTATTTTTGATAAAATCATAGACAACACGCTTGTCGTATTAATCTATATTTACCATAATCTGCTGATTAAATTATAATGAACATTTTAAAATGTCACATATTTAGTTAAACTGAAATTCATAAATCGTGTGTTTTCTTGCAGTTATTCACTTCGTATCACGGCGTATCAGTAAATAAAATAAAGATAAGAGTTATTATTAAATTTTACACCCGTTATGATAGGAATAGAGTACTAAAGGTTTTCGGAGACTACCGTCGGCAAACAAAAATAGCGATAAATTTAAGAGGGGCAGGCTTTGACTCTGACAATAATGTCTATTTGCACGAGAGTATATCTGCTGAAACAAGAAGAGTTCTTCAGGCTGCGATCACCTGTAAAAGCAAAAAAAAAAAACATTTTCAACGCTTTTACACTACGTAGCTCTGTGTACATCAGAATGCGGAAAAATGGAGAGCCAATGCAGATTATTAGTATCGAAGAAATGCATACTGTTATCGGTGGTTCTGTACGCGAAGATGAATGCTGATGATCTGTGTCTATTTATTTCATATTTGGAATTAATTATTTCATTTTTTATTTCATTATATTTCATTATTTTATTATTTCTGATATGTTTTATTTTTCCACTTCCTTTAATTTCTTTATGTTTCTTCTTCTCTTTCTCTACATATTTCTTTTCCCTCTATCATACTTATGGTTGTGGTAAAGACATACATAAATGATTCCTGTTTGAATATAAATAATATTAAACTTTATCGAAATGATCATACCGGTAAGAAATGCGGGGGTGTTGCAATCTATTGTAAAGATAATTTAAATGTGAATCTGTTAGGAATGTCCAGTGGTTCTGAGATAGAATTTATAAATGTTGAAATTCGTGTAAATTGTGCTAAGGTGTTTGTGTCTTGTGTGTATAATCCCTATCGTACTTGTTGCTTAGATTAACTGTTTTCAACTCTGTCAGATTGTGCAATTGGCTATTTAACATAACATTATGTTATGCGTGGTGATTTTAATCTTAACATGCTCTGTAAAGACAATCTTGTTAGTCGCTTTATCGATAGACTTTTTGAAGTTGGTCTTCAAACCGTTAATACAAGCATACATACTCGCTATGCGAATAACGTATCTCCAGCTTATTTGATATTTTTGTTGTCTCGGATATTTCTGCTGTCTTGCTGTTTGATCAATTGTCCTTTGTTTCTGACCATGATCATATTTTTTGTTCTTTAAATGTTAATATAACACAAGTTCTCATTGAAAAACAATTTCTTTTCGGCATTATAAGTCCATTGATTATGGCTCTTTGTTTAGTGACGTGTCTTCTATTAACTGGTCCAAGTGCTGGTTAATGAGTTCTGTTAATTAGAAGCTAGGGTATTTTATGTATAAAATTTTTCAACTTTACTACTTGCATGTTCCCTTAGTCACTCGCCGAGTCACTAACATAGTTTGTCCCAGGTTCACAAATAATGTAAAATTTGCCCAAAAAAACCGTAATACATCCTACAATCGTTGGAAAAGGAACCCTACAACATCGAATTGGGAAAAACACAAAAGAGAAACACAACAGTCAGAACAGCAAAGCGCATATTTTTTATGTCTAAAATAAGTTCACGCAACCATCTAAAAAGCTTTGGAGCAATTTAAAGCAAGCTGGTGTATGTAGTGTGAAATCCGATGATTGTAGGGTTGATCCTAATACCCTAAATGATTACTTTATTGCCAGCTCCACATCGCCAGATAATGTGACTGCCTTTAATCCGAGGCCTTTAAGTTCTGAATCTCAGAGTAATTTTAAGTTTGTTGCTATTAATGAATGTGATGTAGGTCGGTGTGTTAGTAAAATAAAATCCAACACAACGGTTGAAGATGGACTATCAATTAAATTTATAAAAATTATTTTGCCATACATCCTCAGCCCGCTAACCCATATATTCAATCACTGTTTTACTAGTTCGTGCTTCCCTGATGTCTGGAAAGCAGCGACAATTATTCCCATAGCAAAAAAAGCTAATGCTTGCGATCCGTTTGATTATCGTCCTGTAAGTCTGTTGTCATCCTTGTCAAAAGTTTTTGAGTCTCTCATGGCCATGCAAATCTCGGAACATATAAAAAGATTCGACCTTTTGTCTCCATATCAGTCTGGTTTTCGACCAGGGCATAGTTGCTCTACAGCTGTAATAAAGATCTTAGATGACATCAGAGTGTCATAAACTTGCTTTGTCTCTTTGATTTTTCGAAGGCGTTTGATTCTGTTGATCACTCAATACTGTGTCAAAAACTTGCCGTTAACTTTGGATTCTCTAGCATGGCGGTCCGTCTGTTAAATAGTTACTTGGTGGGAAGGTCTCAAAGAGTTAGGGTGGGAAATAGTCTGTCTGCTTTCTGTTATTTATACTGGGGGGCACCTCAATGCTCAGTACTTGTTCCGTTATTATTTTCAATGTTCATCAACGATATTTTCAGCAGATGTCGACATGTTAGCACGCATGCATATGCTGACGATCTGCAACTGTATTTAGACAGTCCCATAGATCTTGTTGATAATTTATGTGTTAGGATGAATGAGGATTTAAATGAAATAACGAAATGGGCTAGCGAAAATAAGCTAAGGCTAAATCCACTTAAATCATTTGTTCTGTTTATTTACAAAACTAGACATTCTGTTTCCAATATAGCAACTATTCATTTAAACGGTGTTGGGCTGGACTTTGTTGGCAAAGTTAAAAATCTAGGCTACATTATTAACTCGTCACTTTCTTGTGAGGATCACATTAATTCTGTTGTTTGTAAGGTCTATTATGCTCTTAGGAAGCTGAGGTGGACCGCGTCATTTGTACCTGTCGATACTAGGAAAAAGCTAGTGCTCCTGCTTATAGTGCCTTTCATTTCATACTCAGATATTGTCTATAGCAAACTCGATTCCAGGTGCAAGCTTAAGCTACAACAAGCTTTTAATAACGCCACAAGATATGTATTTGGCCTTCGAAAATTCAACCGCATCAGTCACTTGAGCAGTAAAATACTCGGTTGCAATATTCTCAACTATATTGTTGCTAGGAACTGCCTATTTTTACATAAATTATTATACACAAAGACACCTAAATACCTTTTTGATAAGCTACAATTTTGTAGATCAACCAGAAATATGAATCTGATAATACCATTATATAATTTTTTAAACTCCAACAGACTCTTTTTTGTTAACGCCGTCAGAATTTGGAACTCGCTGCCTGTAAGAATAAAATTATTTTTAATTCATTTAACCGCAACTTTAAGTATGAAATTTTACAACACTTTTCTTAATACTATCCCTTTCTTCATCTTTTAGAATAAGAATGATTTACAGCTTATCTTTTTTGATCTCTTATGTTTTGATGTTAGGTCACTTGTTGATTATAATATGTTGTATTACTTTTTAATTAAATTTTTAATTTGTTCATTTTAAATTACTATTAATTTTAAGCTATATTTATTTATCAGTTGTTTATAACTCGTTGTTATTAGTCTTACATGTGAACTTTATTAGTTAATAAATTGAAATTGAAATTGAAGAGCAATATAACACTCCTGACACAAAGCGGTAACAACATAAAGTCTGCAAAAAAATTACTGTTAGATACATTTTCAAAATTAAAAGCTCCTTAGAATTGTCTGCATTTTTGTTACTTTTCGTTTTCTCTTCCTTTTTTGAATAACTACAGGCAAGAGTGGGGACAAATGCTTTTCTATAAAACAGGTAACAAAGGGGAGAAAATAATCGCTTCTAAATATTAAACTATGAAATTTGCCTTACCTCCAAATGTCTTATTTCTAATATATTGTTTTTATTTTATTTCGCCATCTTTTTTTTGTGCTTATTTTTTTGAGAGAAAGGACAGAAAAAAGCCGTTTATTTTAATATATTAATATAATATAGTTTAACATATTTTGATATACATGTTTATTTCCTAAAAAATATTAATAGTTTTTGGAATTAATATTGTTCGTAACATTAAGATAATGTTAGATAATGAGAAAAGTAGGCACGTGATGAAAAATGATTAACATTGTTTAAAATAATTTTAATTTAATAATTATTTAATATTAATTGAGTTTGGATGTTCTTACTCTTTAATTTTTTGTGGCTGTGTATGCAATCATATGTTATATGTTGGTGCTTTTACTTCAACAAAGCGAAATGGTTTTAGCAACACAAGCTGACAGCAACTGCAACACCAGCAGCAAAATTTAAGTGAAGTAGTTGGCATTGTTCAACGCACTTACACACCAAAAGTGGGCGGGGGCAGCTTGTAATTGCAATTTTTGCATACATTTAAGATTAGACAAAATTATAGACATACAGAACCGAATAAGACAATTAAAATAAATTGAAAAATATTGAAAACATGACAACTGTAACATGCGATTTAAATAAAGATGGTTATTGTGCTTATTTGTGGCAATTACGCCTTTTAAGTGAAACAAAAATATTTTAAATTTGAATAAAAATAAAGATGAGTAGAAAAAAAAAACGCTTTTGTTGTTAGGCAATAAGAATTTAATCTTTTGTTTTTCTCAAAATGTTTGTTGCTTTGCTAAGACAATCTGAAAGTTTTGAGTGGCAAACGAAAACAACCACTAAGTAACCAACAATTAAGTGAAAATGTTTAGTAGAAGCGGCTTTCAAAAATGAACTGAATTTTTTTTAAGACGTTACTTAGCAGCAAATGCCACCACTAAGCATGATAAAGCCATAAAACTGGTCTGTATTGCGGAAACCATCGCTACATGTTCTTAGAAGAATATTTAAATCATGCTTAGTTTCTGCCAATTAAACTTTTTCAATTTGTTTTTGCCAAGCAGAAATTCTTAGCTTGGTAAGAACGCAGGAACTCTGGTAAATTTACTGTCATGCCGCTTTTTTCTGTGGAAGCAACGTGAATTCTTCAAGTGGAATAATCTATTTAAATTCCAACACTCACACACTCACACACACACACACACACACACACACACACACACACACACCCTTACTAATTAAGAGAAAGAATGATAGAATGCTTGCAAAATTAAACCACAGATATTCACGAAGTGTGAATTTCGCACTTTTGGAATTCAAGAGACCTTTAGGAACTCCAAATAATAGCGTACTTCTAATAAGGGTGTGCAAATAGATGTGAGTAATGTTAAATTTAGCTTTAAGCTTGAGCTATTAAAGGAGTATTCTTCAAACTTTAATAGTTTTGAAATTGTTTTATGGTCAATTAAAAAATTTTTAGTTTTTGCGTTCACCATAAAAGCATAGAACGTAATTAGATTGTATGTATCTTCATATTTTTAACAACACGAATTGAGAGAAAATTGTAACAATTAAAAAAACACAAATATTACGAAAATAGCAAAATAACACATATTTATTTGGCATTTTAACTCCGTCCCATCTACGCAAATGTTATTATACAGGCAAAAATATTCTGCAAGTAATTTCGTGCTATAAGTTAATTCATGTTTTAAACTACATAAGTACGGAAAAATGGCACTACTGTCACTGACATCTGTGCCTAATTGCACGTGAACATATATTCATTAGTGTTTGATTTATGCGTGCCTTTGTAAGTAGCTAAAAGTGAATTTTTACAATGTCTGAAACTATTCAACCATAAATGAAATTTCTGCTGCCGAAACGTTGAAAAAATTGCAGAAGGCTTTCGGTGAGCATGCTCTATCGAAAACAAGAGTTCATGAGTGGTACAAAATATTCAAAGAGGGTCGATAAAGCGTTGAAGACGAGTCACGGCCATGACGACCATCAACAACAACTTATGAGCTTAACGTCAACAAAATCAACGAATTGGTGCTCCAAAATAGTCAATTGACAATCCGAGACCTTACTCATCTTGTTGGAATATCGGAAGGATCAGTGGAAACTATTTTAAGTGACCGTTTGGGCCTCAGAAAAGAGAAAGCTTGATTGGTGCTCAATTCCATGATAAAACAGTGCCGCGTTGGTGTGTGCGAAACAATGCTGCCCGACTATCAAGACAAAATGAAACGCATTATAACTGGAGATGAGACTTGGGTGTAAGCTTACGACCCGGAAACAGCTGATCAATCGGGTGAATATCGTGCCAAAAATCAGCCGAGATCGAAAAACCCTCGTCAAAGCAATTCAAAAATCAAGGTCATGTTGACCCAGTTTTTTTAGATTATCGTGGTGTGGTGAATTGCGAAATCCTTCCAACCACTTGGGTATTATGAGTCGTTTGCGTAATGGTGTGAGTCAAAAAAGACCGGTTTTGTGGATAATGCACCATCTAATACTACACTCGTAATTCGTGATCATTTCGCTAAAAAAACTCAACCCATATCGTTCCGCAAGCACCGTATTCAACTGACTTAGCACCATGTGACTTCTGACAATTCGCTTAACTCAAGAGACCGCTCAGTGGACACCGTTTTGAATCGATACAAGAGATAGAAACCGATACGAAGAAGGAATTGAATTCTATACCAGAAGAAGACTTTGCAGCATGCTTTGAAAATTGGGAAAAACGTTTGCACAAGTGTATTGCATGCGGAGGGGGAGGGGGGGGACTACTTTGAGAGGAATGAAATGAAACAAATTAAGATTTTTTGATTTAGAAACATATTCTCGATATTTTTTTGCCACAGTAGTAAGCATGGACCAATTTTGTTACACGATAACGCACGACCGCATGCAACCCGTTTGACCGTGCAAAAACTACTACAGGAGTTGCAGTACAAAGTTTGGAGCTCACCCACCATATTCGCCAGACCTATCATCAACAGATCATCATCTTCTCTGGAGTCTGGGAAGCTATTTTCAAGAACAGCGCTATTCCAAACAAAACAACACTGTAATTGCGATCTTTGACGAATTTTTGAAGCAAAAAAGTACGGGTTTTTTTTAAAATGGAATTTTTGATTCACCAACACGTTATCAACGCACCATAGATGTAAGCGGTGAATATTTTCAAGAATAAACACATTTCCTTTGAAAATAACCGAGCTTTTCTTAACCCTTTAAAATCCGCCATTTGGTATGAGACGACCTGATATTTATTTATTTATTTTTTTCCTGGTCGACGAGTGGGTCTGGCCACTTTTGTTGCTTTAATAGGATTGATTCGTGCGTGCTTAAGCCGGTTTACATTTTCTCCGAGGCAATAGTGGTACCCCTTATAGCTTATTGTTATATCAAGTAATCTTTTTATTCTTAATATACTCTTTGCTCCGTCATAAAAAGTACATACTGCAACATTGGTTGATATTTCAACTATTCTCCTTCTACCTGTAGTACATTTGGGTGCAATTTTCCAAATTTTCGATTTAAACCATTCATTAACGTTTTGTGTAAGTCCACCTAAGTAATTTTCAAGTAATTGTTCGTCAATCAGTGAATCATAGGTGGCTTTTATTCCCTCCAGTACAATTCTAGGTAAGGCGACTTTGTGACTGTATTTATCTAATGTTTGGCTTTTGCTCTCTGCCAATCTCCCAACAACCTTCTCCAGGTGGACAATAAAATTGATGAAGACAATAAAAGTTTCGAAACATTTCCACGACACTATTTGCCTCCAATTTTCCAGCAGTCCCTTTATGATTTGCTGAACAATGTTCTTGATGGCTCTCTGACCACTATTCATACTAGGTCGCACCTTTATACTTTACGTAAATTTCGCATTCTTGCAATACACCTGCTTTTTACCACAAAATCGACAATTGTTTCTGTGAAATAGCCAATTAATGTTGTAATTCCGAAAAGCGCAGAAAAGCCTCTCTTCATTCAAGTGTCATCCCCGGATACGATAATTGCATCTTGAACAAATTATAGTGAGAATTGCAAAGTTGTAAAAATTTTAAACTAAAACCGTTCCATTTCGACTACATATTTTATTGTGTTTCTTTATATATATACTGTTCGCTTGTCAAATGGTCATTATCAGTCCAACGCACAGAGGGCCATCGACGCCACTCGGTGGCCATATTTCAGAATAAAAAACTTTAGAAATTGCAAAAAAGAGTGGCATTTGGATTGCAAATATTCAAGCTATCGCTGCTGAAAATTTCTAGTGAATTGATCAAGTCCTGCTTGGTCGGCAGCAATAAAATTATCGGAAATATTAACTCTCCGTGTGGCTAGTTAGTGTTTGCCTACGCGCTGTGGCTAGTGTAATGATATTTTTTTGGTCAAAATTTTTTTTAAGGAAAATAAAGTGTTTTGGCCAAAATTTCCACTCAGTTTTGGGCGAAAAATTTCGGAACAGCCGAAAACGAGAGTTTTTTAAATTTTTAGTCCAAAATCCATAACTCCGGCCCTAATTGATATTAAGAAAAAATATTCAAAAGATTATATATATATAAGCTCCATATATATGTCTTGAAAAAAAAACCTACCCAGATTTGGCTCCGTTCAAAAAGCCATAATTATTTTGCAACCTGAAAATTGGCTTTTTTCTTGTAAAAAAATTTTAAAAAGTTGAAGGTTTTGTTGGATAAACACCTCCTAGGAGCATTTAATGTTCAAAGAAGTTACTTGGAGATGAAGTTTCTTTTTTATCAATAAATAAAAAAAAATTTGTAAAAATATTTAAGGTTGCTGGTCGGAATAAAATTTGGGACAGTAAAAAAATTTTATTTTATTGTGAAAAATTTTGAAAAAATTGAAAATAATTTTTACACGGTTTTACTATTTTTTTTATTGTTTTAATTATTTTTTATTTATTATTTTTACAAAAAATATAGTTATTCAAAATAATAAATAATTATTGTACAATTATATAATTATTGTACAAAAATTAAGAACATTTTAGGTCGGTTTCTTTTTTTCGGATTCTTTTTTTTTGGTCACAAACACGTGTTTTTATGTTGCATTCATTTGTACATTGAAAAAAGTAAAAAATATGACAAAATTACTTAATTTGGAGCAAAAATAACAAAATTTTTTATTTACAAAAAATAGTTAAAAAAATCACGTCCTGTGGCTACTGTAACGATTTCGTAGTCGGTCCAACTTTGCACTCATAGTACGGACAAACGGCTAAACCATAACTGACGCGGCTTGGCAGGTGTTCAAACAAAGGTTCAAAGTTTTTTAAGGAGGAGATACCAACCGTCGCCCATTGCACATGTCTGAGATACAGCTATGTCGTAAAAAGAAGGGTGACGATATCGTTACACTATATGATAATAAACTATTTTTATTGTAACTATGAAGGAACATTTTCAATTCTACTTAGTTTATTTAATATATCCCTAGATATATGCAAACCAGAAAAAAATTGAAACTTCGAAAAACTTTTGTTTTTGTGATGAAAAAAGTTAATGCAAAAAAAAAATCTTAGTTTTTTACATAAATTTCTATTCTGATTCAAAAGTTCCCCAAGCTATCGAAAATAAAAACATGCCAAAATATTTTTTGGAATACCTATTTTAGTAAAAATTCCCTCAAAAAATCTCGAAATCGAAAATTTTACATAAAATCTTCTAATTTCGTAGACAATGCAATGAAGTTTCAGTGTATACGCGAAAATATTACAATATACATATGTAAATAGACTAAAATATAATTTTAATAAAGTTAAAATTTTATCTATTTCTAAGCATATTAATAAAAATCATTTTCTGTTTGATTGTTTGTTTGTTTGTTTGTTTGCTTGTTTGACTTTTATACAAATCTAAATGGCTGAACGGATTACTTGCGTCCTAGAGTAGGTTATTATATACTTAGTTCTAACCACGGCTCCATTTACCGCCCACAAATCAATAAGAATGCAATATTTCCGACTGTTTCGATTGTATGAGACGAAAATTTTTTAATTTGGTCTGTATGGGTACTTTCGGAAATTGTTTCAAAAATGGATCTCAACGCCCCCTTTTACCGCCCACAAATCAATGAAAATGCTTTATTTCAGACGGTTTTGCTCGTATAAGACTGAAATATACTAAAAATGGGCGTGGTGGCACTATGATTACACCAATGAGCGTGGTGGCACTTTAATAACGCCCATTTTTAAGAAATCATTAAGACCCCAAAACTTCTGGGCCCATTGCGCTGAAATTTTGGCAGTAGATTGTTTTCGAGCATGAGATGGTTTACGGTTTACATTTTATTTAAAAATGTTTGCCACACCCCCTTTCACCGCCCACAAAAAAAAAATAATGGTTGCTGGAACGTTCATTGCGAAGCCGCAGACCACTGGGTCCTGCTAGTGAAACTATACAAACCAAAAAATAAATAAAATAAAACAAAAACAAACAGAAAACAATATAACTGTAAGAAACAATTATAAAAATTATTTAAAAAAAAATTAAAACCAAAAAAAAAAATAAAAACTTAAAAAATGAGGTCTGTTAAATACTGTCACCTCCTCGTGGTAGAACCTGGAAACTACACTGGATTTTGTAGGCTATTGACAGGAATATTTTTAACTATATGTATATACAATACTTTCCAAAGAGTAATGTTTTAAATTTTTGTGTTATATGGGACATAGGCGTGGTTGTCACTTTATAGAGCCGATTTCGATTTAGATACCAAATTTCATTGGTATAAGACTTTTTTTGATCCACACATACATTTCATATTTTGAGTGAGTTATTTGAATATAACTTCAAAACGAAAAAAAAAATTAAAATGTTTTAAATTTTTGTTTTATATGGGTGGTAGGCGTGGTTGTGGGCAGATTTACAAATATTTTTGTCTGTGATCTTACATAGCCGATTTCAATTAATTTATTAAATTTTATTGGTATACGACGACTCCTTCTGAGTGCTAGGCAAATGTGGTGTGAAAAGTATTTGAGGTGGGCGTGGAAAAATTAAATTTTAGTAATCCAAAGGTATATTACATATAGATTACAGATTTTAGAGTGAGTTATTTTTATATAACTTCAATACGAAAAAATATAGCGTTTAATTTTTTGTGTCATATAAGAGGCAGGCGTGGTTGTTGATCAATTTCGCCCATTTTCGTTCTCTAGAAGGTTTATCATTTATTTACTCCATATACAAAACTTTGTTAAGCTATTGACTTTTGGCCACAAAACGGAACTGGCTGGCCCACTGTGCGACGATCA
This sequence comes from Coremacera marginata, assembly GCA_914767935.1. Classification (NCBI taxonomy): domain Eukaryota; kingdom Metazoa; phylum Arthropoda; class Insecta; order Diptera; family Sciomyzidae; genus Coremacera; species Coremacera marginata. Next base: position 143,936,907 of record OU612044.1, read on the forward strand.
GTGCAGCACCTTCACACTATAGTTGATGTATCTACAAAACGAATGCTGCTGCCATTCTAAAGCTTTCCACGTATTATTTATGGACTACAATCTATATATTGAGATAAAAATAAACAAAAATAGAAAATACCGAAATTAAGTGAAACCCGATTTGAAATGTTACTTCCGATTTCCTACACAAAAAAAAAATTGAACTTTAAATCATAAAAAAAATATATCGAAATTTTCTGATATCGATGAATAAAAGGAATTTAGTATAAAAACATACTTTTATTTATTTTTATATGTTTGTATTAAGTCTTCTCTTTTTTTTTGACAATTCTGACAATACATCATCCTCTGTGACCTTGATATCCCTATGTATTCTTAAGGATGCACAACCATTTAAGCAGTACTCGCCCATAAAACTTCTCGAAATGCATTTCAAATATCAATTGCACTCCTTCGCCTTCACCACACTTTCCTAATAAATGCGCCAGCATCCGCTGCTGAATTCTGGTTTAATTTATTCCTGTGGTAGTGTTACCAGAGCAAGGTAAAATTCTTGCATATTATTTAATTAAAAATTTTGACCGTTCCTCGTTTTCGGATGTAATCAATATCAAGTTGAACGATATCAAAAGCCAGTTGTGCTTTAAAAAAAGTACTTTCATGTTGTAAATTGTTGCACGAAGGAAAGGTATATGAACAGTAATTTTGTAAAAATTTACCACAACATTAGAAATGTGCCCTATAATGCAAATTCCTTTGAAACGATATTTCCGTAAGCGTCTTATTATAGTATTCTAACAATTTACCTACAAGCTGCTATGGGGTAAAATTCTGTTTAAAGCAATGTTTACCTATAAGCCACTAGTGAACTACTGGAAAAACTATCACGATAAGAAGACTAACATTTTTTTATAAGTAAATCCGTAACCAACACCTACTTTAACTTTAACAGATCACTTAGCAAAAATTTTAATTTAATTGACTTTTTAGACAACATTCAAAAGTTTGCAAATTTTATTTTTAAAAAATTTTGTTATCCCAATTTTATTTTGTCAGTTTTGTTGTGATCCCGTGTCAGTGCTAAAAAAAACGCAAGACTTATAATATGCTCTATTTTTCAATTTGGGGTAAGCTAACTAGTGCCAACGGTTCAACCAAGACTGCTTAAATCGTAGATTACGCGAACCACTGACAGGAAAATTAAAAGTTGTGGGGAGGGGGGAGGAGGTGGGATTTTATATGTTTTGAAAACTTGAAATGAAATACAATTCGAAATATCGTTGCTTGCACCTTTATATACTGCCAAAGTCGAAGGCAGTTCCGATGTATCAAACGAAATTTCTGTTTCTGAAACAACTTCTACAATTATACACACAAAACGCACAAACTTAGAATTATTTAAATTAAAAGTGAAATATTCTTAATAACACTACTTATACGACCGCTTTTAACATTATTGTCAATACCACCACCTCCTGCAACGGCCGGTTCAAAGGCAGTTCTGGACACTTTGAGGCTCTAAAGATTCTTAAACGCTTTCTACAATGCAAACGAAATACAATATTACATTATTATGATTTAGCTAAAATCGTAACCATTAAATAATTATAATATACAATGGACACCGCACACATTGTCCACTGCACCATTCTGACAGCGCTGCCCTCGGTTGGTACATCAGCAAAGTAGTTCTAATGTCGCTTCCACTTCGGCGGTGGCATTTTCTTTTTAAAATTACTCGTATTTCATTTTGTAACATTGGATCAAAGTATTAAAGAATATCAAGAAGGCGCCATAATAAGGACGGAAATTGATAAAAGAAAAAAATTCCTTAAAAACAAAGATTTACTTTCCTCCTTTCTAGCCTTTTTTAATAGCGGTTTCTGCAGCTAATTAAGTGGAATTGTTTTATTATTTTGGCACAATAAAATAATCAATAGAATAACACTAACACAAGTGGATTAAATTTTAGGAAACCACAATTAAAACAATTGTAAAAGTTAAATATTTTCCTCACTTTCATTTAATACTTTCCAACGCAATAGATTCTTAAATCGCAGGTGATGGACAAGGCTCAATCGAATGTATCGAACTTTATTCGATATCTTAAGCGTGTTTCTGTTGCTGTTTATACTATTACTGAAAAGAAACGTAGGCGCATTAAGTATGCGCATATAAAAAATGTCATATTAATGATTATATTTTATTTTTTTATACTTTCTGGACCCTAAGGGGGGGTTTGAACACCCAAAACTCCTACCTTGTCTACGGGCCTGGTATGGGATAATACAACACCCTGCAACCAAATATAAGCTATGCTGATGGTATATTCATGAAATATAAAACAATTTTGCCAAAATCAAATATAAACGAATAATATCTATAAAAGGTTAGGCTTTAGTTTATAAAAGCACACTTGATTCCTTACAACCATGCTAGGGTTTTGTACACCTTAAGGCAAAAACCATTAAAAGAGCTCAAAACAAGCTTTATTTAAGTTAATGCTGCTGCCACTAAATTCGTTGTATTATTTTTTATGACCTTTCAAGGCTGCCAACAATATTAGCCTTAAATCTGTCAGAACGCATTAATTTTGGTTATATGTAAAAAAATGTTTAAGCAAATACGTTTATATGCGCCAAATGCGCCTTGCTTAACTAAGTTTACGACACAGCAAATTTTTGCACAATTTCCACGATCAAAAAATAAATAAAATGCGGTTAAGTAAATTGTTACCAAATTATTGAATGTTCAATGCGCGCAATGTTGGGGCTTGACTGCTTTGCATATCAGAGATTGTTGGCGACAATCAACGACAACAACAACGAACACAAATAAAAATTGACAACAAATTCGCGTGTTTCCCGAAAACAATCAATTAAATGCGCTTCATCGCATGCCCAGCCTCGGCAACCCAGCAAGGCAACCACCATCTACCATTAATGCGACCGACGCACGTTGTGCGGAATTTTAAATGAATTGCATTGTTGGGCAACAAAAGAGATAAAATGAAGAAGAAAAAATGGAGCGTTGCCGGAAGCAGCAATTTTACCAATAATAACAGCTAACGGACGAAGAAAATGACGTTGAAAATCACGCAAAAATTTAATTTTTTAGCCAAAACGTGTGCACGTGTTATCAACAGCATCAGCGCCATCATCGGCTTCATTAGCATTGTCGTTGTCTTCGATGCAGCGCGGCACACTTAATTTTTTTTTTTTTTTTTGTAAGGGAGCTTTTTTAGACATTTTGACGGAAGTGACATTAAGCAGCTAGAAGAATAAAAACAAGCCAAATATACGGCTGAGACGCTACCGGAAGTAGCTATGCTTTTTTTTATGCTTTTTTTATGTTAGTATGCATGTGTATTTGTGGGTGTAGCAACAACAATGGTGTCGACCGAAAATTGCTTTTAACGCTCGATGTGCGCGAAAATATTTTTTATTGTTTTGTCGCCGTTTTTTTTCCCATTGTTTGTATTTGATTTTTCCTTCTTCGACTTCTTTTCATTCTACGTCTCTACTTAATTTAAATGTATAAAGTTTTTGTTATCCACACCATTTTGAATTTTTATTTCTTACATTTAAGGCACCCCTGGAAGCCGCTAAAACGACCCTGATGTCGTTTCAACATCCTCATCATCCTGACAACACCAACGACTACACTTCGCGGCTATTTTGGCTGAAAACAAAAAACCGTTATGGTTTCAAGTGGCAAAATACTGCTTTTTACACGATTTACATACGCCTCGCAGCATGCAGGTCACGTGCAACCATCTGTGCGCGTTCAGGGTTAAGCGACTTTCGTTGACTGCTTGAGGCGTTTGAGCGTTTTTTTTTTCTACCCCCCCTTTAAATGGTTTAAAATATTCTGCCTCTTTTTTACAAACAGTTTTTGAGTTTTATGGTTTCAATGTTGCTGGTTTTATTGTTGTTGATTGCTTTTTTTTGTACTGTGTTGTTCGTTTTGAATATTTGGCACTCTTAGTTGCCGTTGGTATTTTTTTTTTGGCTAGTCATGACGCTGTTTTATGCATGTCTAAGTGTGACCGAATTCAGATTTTAATGTTTGAAAGTTGTTCATTGCTCGCATCATTTTGAATAGCTGCTCCTGGCAAACAATGTTTTTTGATTAGTCATGAAATTTAATAAATTTCCTTAGCAGATTTTAATGTTTGAAGAAGTTTCAAAAAGTGGGAAGTATTCTTACTTTTGCAAGTTTAAATTGCAGATCATAAATAAAAATTAGAAGAAAAAGTTGTATAAATGCCTTTTAAAAAGCGTTTTATTGTAGTTTTGGTGTAGAATTACGTCTTTCAGCGCACTTTGTATGGGCGTCTTTTTTGCAAATTTTTTTTTAAGCACAAGCAACGTTTTTAGTCACTTTTTGGTTTATGTCAATAGCCTATAATATTTATCGCACAAAGATCAAATAGATGCCAAAACAACAGTCAAATGACGAATGAAACGAATATCTAATTTGTTTAAATTAATTAAAAACAATATTGAATAAAATTTATTTTTAATCAACATACAAATGATCAATCACAAAAAATGCATCACCAAATACAGTCAGCGAAGTAGATATATGTGCATTAAGGCTAGCATGCGTACAACCGTTTAGATTTCGGTAACGGTAAAATGTAAGTACGCAGAAAAATTGGTTGTTATTTAATTAAAAGGTTTACTAAAAATTTGCTTGTCCTTTGCTCCAAAAATTTACCGTTATCAACAAAACTTGCAACAAACCTTTTTTCCATGATTAGAAATACTTATATGTGCATCAGTGACAAAGATCTGCAAATAATGGAATTGTATTGGTCAGGTGAGGGTAATTTACAAAGTAACTTTTTGCGTATAATTCGAATCCATGCTCAGAACTGCCTGATCATGTCAAGATTTTAAGATATTTGTGGTTATGGACACGAAAAATGGTTATTTTTTTAAAAATTTAATTAAAAACAACCACTTGACCAAAAAAGCCCAAAATTGAAGACAACATAGGTTATTTTTAAGGTTAGGTAAAGGTTGCACAACATTTTTGAAATTATATTCTAGCTAGTTAGTTTATCATTAAATTCTTTTCTTTCCCTACAAAATGAGCTCTGAAATGGTCCTATACGATAATTTTTTAAAAAATTTAAAAAAAACCAAATGTCCATTTCAGCCCTTGAAAGGACTTTGACCGAGCTTCTTATGATCAATTGTGTTGTGTGTGTTGTGAAATGTTTGAACACAAATGATCGAGAACTGGACCTTCCAGCTTTATGCCGACTCTGAACGGCTTATGTTCTCAAGAAGCTTTTAAGGAAGTTTTTACTCTCTGAGGTTTGCCATTATCTGCAGTGAGGTGACGGCCGAACAGAAAAATTAATTCAATTGAAAAAATTTTCTGTGTCAGATGGGGACTTGAACCTGGGTTCTCTGGCGTATGAGCAACACACTCTACCCACTACGCCACGGCCACTGATTAAAAAATTATGGCCATTTAAAAATGACGTCCGCAATAAAGCTTTGCAAAGAGCCATCCAAGCATACTAGTTATGTGTTGTTATTTTTTTCTTATATCATCTTCTATCGGTTTCGCTCTCTAAGCATTGAGCATGGAATATTTCTCTTTTACATAACGATAGAACATTTATGAGAGAGTGAATTACATCAAGAATACTAGTTTGAGAACATACGCAACAAACAGATATATTAGTAATATTGTTATCTCTTCTTGGAACATCTGGATGTGTGCCGTCAAAAGCATAAAGAATAAAGAGCGAATTATTTCAATAAAACAATAAAAGAAACACTTTATATTAGTGCAATCATTCAATTTTCAAATTTATTTCATAAAAAAATATACATAACAAAGGCATTTTTGTCGACAGCTTAATGAAATTAAAAATGAATTCATTAAAAATTAATAAATGTGGCACAAGTACCTTATATACAGCTATCGATTCACAGAATCCATATCCATTACACCATTACTTTTTTTTATTAAAATAGAAAAAGTAAAAGCACGAGATAACACAAAGAGAACTATCTGAAATATCCATTTTGAATGAATATATCCAATTAAAAAAATAGTTAAAACAGTTACTCTGGTTAGTGGAGCCGATAAAGAGAAAAAAAGCTTATACTACAATGACAACCAGAGAAAGAGATGATACGCTCTCTCTATAATCCAAAACATGTTGTTGTATTTGTACCAATAATATCAAGTTCTTACTTGTTTTATCTGTGTGTACAAGTAGAATGGATGGTTCTCTGCAGACATTTAGTCCGCAAGCAAAAATGTATGACAAAATCTAGATTTGCACATAAAGCTACTTCACTGACTGTACATTTTTGCTTGCAGACGTTACCTTGAAATGGCCATAATTTTTGAAAAAATCATCGTTCGTCATTATTCGAGGGCTCATTTTGAAGGAAAGTAATAGTTCATTATGTTAAATTAAGTAGAAAATAATTTTAAAAAAGTTGTACTGCTTTTACCTAGCCTCAAAAATAGTAATTTTTCGTGTAAATAACCTGAAATATCTCAAAGTTCTGACATGATCAAGCTATTCTGAGCACGGATTCGAATTCTACGCAAAAAATTACTTTGGAAGTTACCCTCAGCTGACCAATACAATCACTAACCCGTTATTTACAAATTTTTGTTACTGATGCAAATATTGTTATTTCTAATAGTGGAAAAAAGGCTTGCTGCACGTTTTGTAGGTAATGGTTAATTTTTGGAGCAAAGGAGCAAAGGATAAAGAAAAGCAAATTCTTAGTACACCTATTAATAAGACAACAACCAATTTTTCTGCATACTTACATTTTACCGTTACAGAAATCTACACTATTGTACGAATTCTAGTTTTTAATAGTTTTTAATGCACATATAGCTGTTTCGCTGACTGTATACCAAACAAAAATTCTACGTCTTCACTTACTTTACCATCGAAACTGTGCGCTTTTAATGTTCGGCTAAAAAGCTTTGTTGTAATTTTGTGCACTCAATTGAGTTGTTTCGCTAAGACTCAAATCAACAAAGCCACGACCAACTTCAATTCTCCCCACTCACGCACACAAGCTTTCGTCCTAAGCACCGCATAAATCAACTGCAATTGTATGCGTATCTTCGTATTCCGTTTCATTCAGCCCAACTAAACTCGGCCACTGCATGTTTTTGTGTTGTTCATTTAGCAGGAACTGTCTGCAATAGCATGCATCCGACAGGCATGACTTTCACTTCCGCTTTCAGTTAGTTTTGAATTCTAAGCTTTGTATTGTAGTCAAATTTTCAAATTTATTTTCGCATTATACGCAGTTTTTTTTTGTCATTCTTTAAAATACAAGCATGCGTGACAAAGTCAAAATTGATGCAATTCAAAAACCAAATCATTAAATGTTGAGAAATAATATTTATGGTATATTTTCGAACTAAAGTTTATATATGTTATAATATTTAGTTCTTTGTTGAATTGGAATTACTCTTTGCTGGAACAGATGCGAACTTTTCACTTTATGTAAAGGTCCATATATAAATTTTAATACTACAAGACTGAATTGAATAGCATAAAATACATATAAATCAATGTATTGATGCAAATATTTGTTTGAATGATATAGTTCGGGTCCTACAACTCAATGTTTAAAAATTATTTGCTTCAAATATTGCCCACGACTAACACTTAAATGGTACATTCTGTGGGTTCAATTTGCAACAACTGTTTCGAGCATATCGGCCGGTATTCCTTGAATAAACACGAGTTATGTTGGTTTCCAAAGCTTCAATAGTTTCGGGTCATCGAAAGAAAGATGATGTTCCCTCAATAAAGCAATTGTTCTATAGCTGTTGGCATGTTGCGCCAACCTGTTAAAACCAAAGGTCGGCTGCACCAATATCCACCAATATGCACGAATATCATTGCGAGCACCATTGACCGTAACACGGGCTCCATCCGCATTTTTGAAGAAATACGGTCTGATGACGCCTCCTGCCCATAAACGACACCAAACAGTACATTTATCGGGATACATTTGAAGCTCTTGCACTGCTTCTGGTTGTTTATCGGTCCAAATATGGAAATTTTGCATGTTAACGTAGCAGTTCAACCAGAAATGAGCTATGTCGCTAAGCACAATTTTTCGATAAAATAATGAATTAATTTGAAGTTGTTGTGAGGCCCATAAGCCGAAATTAAAACGAACACCAAGATCAGCCGGCTTCAATTCTTATGCGAGCTGTATTTAATAGGCCTTCAGCCCAAGATCACACCTGAATATACGCCACAATGATCCATAAGAGATGCGCTAAGCCTGAAATCGGCGACAAATCGATTGTTCAAGATTTTTACGAATACTCTATGCTACAGCAGCAATATTCTCAAAATAACAGGTTCTATGCACTCTGGTTGAATGATGAATGTCCAATAATATAAAATTGGTTCGAAATTTGATGATGGTGTTAGATGCCTGTAGCCAAGGGGGAGATTTTAGGTGTTCAAGCCCCCCCTTAGGGTCCAGAGAGTATGAAAAAATAACACAAATGAGACTATAGAATTCAAAATGTAATTTTTTTAAGATAAACTGAGATAATGATGTTAATTTACTTGAAGATTCAAAAGTTAAAATATTTTCAAAGCCAATTTGAAAAACTTCGCTTAATTAATGAAAAATTTGTCTGTCCAAATGAGAGATTAACTTTGCTTATGGCATAATCATTATATTGGAATTTAGCTGCAAGGAGCTTGTATATTAAAGAACCGTTTTCAATTGTGGATTTTGATGCTCAAAAAGACCCTGATATCCGCAAGAATGTATAATTGAATGTATATTTGAAAATGTACGAGTATATTTAAAAAATAAAGTTGACACTTTTTATGCAATATCTATGCTTGTTGGACCCAAAACCTTGAAAAAGCATTTTTTTGAATGGATTTTTTTTTTTAAATTATTAAAAGCTATATAATGCAAAAAAATTAAGCACGAAATTTAACACATTATGGGGTATTCCACGTAAAGCGGATGACTTAAAAGTTTGCCCATTCTATTTTGTTGTTTTCTTGGTATATAAGACATCTAAAATCTCAATCTTGGTTTCGAAAAATCACCTTAAATCTACATATTCTTTTTTTCGAAAAATGTTCTCAATAAAAAATTTTTTAAAACATTTTATGCCGTTCAATTCTTAGAGGATTTGATGATTTTTTAATCATGTTACCAAATGCTCATAAGAAAAATTAACAATTAGAATTTTTTTGAACTTCGGCATTTGTAAAATTATTTTTTATGATGTTAAAAAATAAAAAAATCAAGTTGTAGTTCAAGAAATGTATTTTTAATTTTTTAATTTGCAAACAGCTTAAATTCAAATCCACGACTGATTAAATTCTTAACTATCAAAAAAAGTAACTGTTTAATAAAAATGTATCCAGTTTTCAAAGAAAGACTCAATTTGATGGAATAAATTAAATAATATATTGGGTATAAGATATTGGTGCTGTGCAAAAACCTGTTTTCGAATTAGGGCTTTTGAAAAATAGTCTGAGATTTAAATATGACTTTTATCGGTGTCGATTCCTCTGCTCAAAAAAATTTTAATTTAAAAAAATATATAGTAATTGTTATTGGAATTGAATGATTTTGTCAGTCATGATATCAATTTTTTTATGAGGAAATGGAGCAATTCAATTTCTAAGGATTTTAAAATATTTTCCTTTGAATATAGTTTGAATTGTCGAAATTGTTTTCGAAAGCAGTAATAGTTTGGCCTTTAATGATAACTCGAACTAGTGTTCACACAGGTCCAAATACTTGTACACAAGCTGGGGATAAATAAAAGCTAAAAGATAGCCAAAAAGAAACCAAATCTAAAGGCTAACATTTTTTGTTTCTCCCGTTTATGTGAAATGTCCCGTAAAAGTTGTGAATCAAGCTTCAATAGGTAAACTTATTAAAAAAAGTTTTAATTTTTCATAGCTAATTTTAATTTTGATTTTTTTGAGAAATCTTACCTAGTTTTATCTTACAAACTAATATTGTTGTATTAGTAAAATTTTGTCATAGAAATTTTTACTTTTTGTGGTAATTTTCGGAACTATACTTTTTAAAAGGCAATTACAATTTCTCAATTTGGACTATTTTTCAAAAAACCATACGCAAAAATCGAAAACTTAGTACTAAAAATTAATTTGATAAAAAAAATTCAATAAACTCTTGTCATTTCTCGAATGGTCTTTTAAGAACGGGCATATTCACAAGTAGTCTTAACAGAAAACGGATTTGTTAAGAAAAATTTCCATATCCTTGCGTTTAGTTTTTACTGGTATCTACTTATATATTTTTTATCAAAACCCTCCACTAAGGTGAATCCTGGCTACGGGCCTGTGGTGTTACGACTAGTGCGCTCAGTTGGGCGTTCATAACGACCAAAATTATGTTGAATAATAAACGTTGTTCATGAGTAAGTCTATTCATGATTGAGTCTTATTGAATACTGAACACAAACGTCATATGTACAAGACATTTGACACATAACAGCTGTCAAAACAACCCAGTTGAAAAAGAGACGTCGTATGGGAACACCCTTTACATTGCTGCCGTTATAGTATTATTCAACACAACTGGAAAAAGCCTTATAAACAGCCAATTTCTTGTGTTTGTGAAACCAAATATTAAACTTTATTAACCGTTCATAAGCATATGAGAGTGTTCTATGAAGTAAGTTACATGATTGATTGATAAAATAAACAGAAGTGGACCATGGTAGCTACTCTGAGGAATACCTGTTTCAGGTATAAGTTTAGAACACAAAGATCACTTCATCAAATGCGATTTAATCAAGTACACAAATTATTGTAGAAATCCCATCAACTGAAGATTAAAAAAAATTTAATTGGGTGGTAGTTTATCAAATGCTTTACAAAAGTCAGTGTAAACGCATTCGATCTGGTTACCAGAATCAAGCGCATTTAAGCAGAATGTTGTAAAATCGAGAAGATTAGACACAGTGGATCTGCCATGAACAAAACTATGCTGACATCCTTTATTTTGAGACAAATAACGAATAGTCTATTTTGCACTTTATACTACTGAATTAAAAATTCCTTTTTTCCAGCTTTGGCATTATCTGGTCATTATATTTTTCGAAAAAAAGCGTTCAGAAAAGAATAATTGAATTATTCAAAATTTACTCCTCTCGATTTAGTGAAGTAATTTGACATAGGCATAATATTTTAATCAAACAACTACTGCCAGCTTCAAGCTTAACTAACAACTCTCTAAATACCCAATAAACATTGTGGCGAGGAGTGATTCGTTAACGAATCGCTTATCCGACTTCATCAGAGGTTGGCTTGCTGCTTAAAGAAATCACCGATTGAAATCATGACTTTGCTAAACTCCAATTAAGATGTTTTAAAACAAAAAACAATTTTTTCCGACTTTTCAATACAACAATTTTTTTAAGAAAAGTATTTTTTACTAACTTTCTGTTCTTAATACATCATTTAAGCGAATATATTTTTAAATTTTATGTTTTTTTTTTAATTTTAAGTGAAAAAAGACTTAAATAAATAAATAAATTTAATAAAATATTTTTTCTTCTGTTATGTTATTTCGTGCCCATTCTTTAAATAAATAATGTCCACTTATAATTTGTTCAAGATTTTCATATGAATAAGTTCTCGTTAACAAATTGCTTTTTTTAGTTTTGGCGACTCATTAACGAATTGCTTTTCATAGTTTTGGCGGCTCGTTAACGAATGGCTTTCTTCGGTTTTGACGAATGTATTACGAAGCCGAAAAAAAGTTGGTCAAAAAGTGATACAAAAAATAATTTCGAACTAAGCGAAATCTTTAAAAAAACCTAAATAACAAAAAAAAAAAACAACAAAAAGTTTTATTTTTGGACCAAGCTGGGGTTCGAACCCATGTCCGCGAATGCTGGCTTTTATATAAATGATATAAATGAAATGTACGAGAATACGATTCGTAAACGATAACATTAGTGAATCATTTTGTTTGTTGGGTAGGTACTGACACACACACACACTGTATGGATATACACATGCATAGCTGTCAAAACATGTCAGTTGCTGTAAAATAATTGATAAACGTACCATCGCAGCACGTGAGTATTTAAAATAAAGTCCTGAATTCCCAGGATAACAAGTTTTGATTGAGTTGAGATCTTGATGATGGGGCGCCAATTGCAGCATTAAAGAAATGAAACCAGCTACACAACTACTAATGCTACACAACCATATCTACGCCATATGTATGTGTATGCAGCAGCAGTTAAGTGTCATGCAAATTCGGAATTGTTCACCAAACACACTCCACCAAACACAATTTTTGTGTTGTTGTTGTTGTTATTGTCGGGGTTTCTTTTGCTCAAAGTTGCGCATTTCATTTTGGTTTTTTTATTTTTCAATTAATGTCGAGTGACGGCAATCTGCAGATATGTGCAACGAGCTGCATACAAAACTATTACACATACATGAGCTGAAATGGAAACACATAAAAGCACTCGCGCTATTTTAAGAAGTTATGCAGCTTCAAACATACATCATCATCTCGTCCGTCCTACCTATGAACTTTCGTAGAAATTAAATTAAAAATTTAGGGTCGCAGAGCAAGGAGCTATTCACTCATAGTTCTGAGTACACCTGATTATGATTGAACGACCTGGCTCGGCCTGTTCCTGGCCTAACCTGTTCGAGTGTTGCTTAACCTCAACCTAAGTTGTGCAAAGTGGAGCATGAAAAGTGAAAATTTTGCAACAAGACCAACAACAACAACAACAACAAATGGGTAAAAGTAAATGAAACTAATGCGGCAAAGTTTTGCACAAGTGTGCTTTTATATTTGTATTTGTGTGTTCGGTGTTTTTGTGTGATTGTGTAAGTGAAAAGTTGAAAAGTTTAAGTGTGTCGAGTGGAAATCCTTTACGTGTTTGCCATTTTTTGTAGGCAACTTTAAATTTCAATGTGTGTGTCCATGTTCATGTGTCTTTGTTTTTGTGCTCTTATTGCAGGTATCTATGAACCAGTTTCACACCTAATAGTATTCATCGTAAATTAACACTGCGCAAAATGTGCTGGAATATCTCAATAGAAGCTAAATAATTAAAAATTTTTATTACCCACATCTTATAAACATGCCCATAACACTCTGCGCCGTTAAGATGAATTTTTTTTAAAATATCAGTAATAAAAAACAATTTAAATTTTTTACCGTGTATCGTAAAATGGAACATAAACTGCAATAAGTTTTTCAGTAAGTGTAAATTTGAATAAAACTGCATAAAGTGTTGGGCAAACCAGGTCAGCTCGGTTACTCTAACACCATCAGTCGTGTTCACACAATGCTGCTTTTTTTATTCTTTTCTTCTTTTTTTTTTTATTACACATTCAGCTACAAAATGCAAACGAGCGTAAATTTAGAAAAGCATTTGGCGCAGTTTTAATGAGAAAATAAAGTGAATTAATGGTGAAAATGAAAACCAACATAAAATAGGCGGAATTTCAACTTGGTGTCGAATAACCAAGACTTACAATACCAACAATGGTTTTGTTTATGGTGTTGATAAAGTGCCTAACGTTTAAAATATAATTAAAATAGTTTATGTTTATTGTGCAATTTCCGTGCATCAATCGTTAGGAATAATGATGAATAATAAGCAAAAGTATTTTACTTGTTGCTGTTATCTTAGCGAATAAAGATTTAAAGATTTTAACTACAGACTCAAAAGATTATATGTAGAAACTCAAGCATAGGAGAAGACGTTCACCATCATAGTACACGGACAAAATTAACCATAGAAAATACTATTCAAACTTCACAAAGTAATAAAAATTCAAGAAATGAATATTTTCAAAATTAAAATACACTCAGAAAAAACATCCTAAAATCAAAGAAAATTAACTAAATTTTATTTGTTTCAGCGCCAAAGAAATTGTTTTTTATATCAAAGTGAAATTTTCTTTAAAGCAAAAAAACAAACTTATTTTTGAAACAAAAAGGAGTATTTTAAATCCAAAAACCATTTTTTTTAAAAATTTAATATATAAATATAAAGAGTAAGGGGTTTTAAAAAACAAAAAAAAAAAAAAAATAAAAAGAAGTTCTGCCACCTCGTCATTCGAACTCACTACCGACAATGTCGAGGGTCTGACTTTCTATGCTGTAGTCTACAAAAATGTTGTCGACAAGCAAGCATAGAATCAATATGTAGAATTAGCTATTTTTTTCTTATTCGAGAAACATATTTTTTCAAGAAAATTTGATTTTTGAATTAAAATTCATAGTTTCTGAAGACAAAGCTTATTATTTTAGTTTCAAATATAAATTTTATTATAACTAAGGAAATTTGTTTTCAAAACAACAACTGATGCTTTTTGATTTTTAAATTGATTTTTTTCTGAGTAAAGTTCCGCTGAATACCCAGGAAAAACTAATGGGAACACAGTCATATATGCGAAACGTCGAAAAGTACAGCGTTGAACTATAGAAAATTCTGACACAAAAAGTAAAAGGTTGACAAAGTTAAAAATAAGAGGAATTCTGTGATATTTTGTGTGCCAAATTATAAATTATAGTGTACAAATATAGCTCCAGCGAACTGTTAGCAATTCTAATAAACTTTTTGTTTCTAAATTTTTTATATGCGCAGGGTTTGGGTCCCACCCCATTACTACTGCCCAATGAAAACTAAGCCAGCCTCGGATAGGAAACCCCAATTACGTTGACGACCATAAGCAGAGGAGTGCATCGAAAGCTAGATGTTGCTAAGCTGCAATTACAACGGACTGCCGAGGTCTACTCCGCTCAACTCTCGGTTAAGATCAACCAACCAACCTCTGGATCCGACGACGTCGGCGGACTTTGCGTGCATATATCCCACTCCATGCGCGCTGCCGCTGAAGAAGACATTGGTTTCAGGCGCCGGCAACCTCGGAACCAATGGTATGATCAGGAGTGTCGCATCGCGACAGCAGTAAAAAACTCCACTTATAGAAAAACGCTGCATTCAGCTGCAACGCGAGCCGTGCAAGAAAACTACCGCGAAAAGAGGAAGGAAGAGAAGCGCCTTTTCAGACGTAAGAAAAGAGAGCAGGAAAAGCGTGAGCGTGAGAAACTAGAGGTATACCAGGGCAAGAAGGATGCACGAAAATTCTATCAACAGGTTAAGCGTCTTGGAGTGGAGTGGAAATATCACCACCTAGCCATGAAGAGGTTCGAGTTGCTATCCAACGACTCAAAAACAATAAAGCAGTGAGTGCTGACGGCCTGTGAGCTGAATTGTTTAAAACCGGCGGCGATGTATTGGTAAGGCGCATGCATCAGCTCATCAGCAAAATATGGCTAGCAGATAGCATGCCCGACGATTGGAACCTCAGCGTACTGTGCTCTATGCTTAAGAAAGGAGACCCAACAATCTGCGCCAGTTATAGAGGTATCAGTCTTATTTCCATCGCATATAAGGTTCTCTCAAGCGTACTGTGTGAAAGATACGCTTGAGACAAAAACACTGATTGGACCTTATCGGTGTGGCTTTCGACCTGGTAAGTCCACCATAGACCAGATATTCACGTTACGACAAATCCTGGAGAAAACCCACGAAAATCAAATTGACACACACCATCTCTTTGTCGATTTTAAAGCTGCGTTCGACAGCCCGAGAAGGGATTGCCTATACGCAACAATGTTCGGTATACCTGCAAAGTTGATTAGACTTTGCAGAATGACGTTGAGCAACACACGCAGCTCCGTCAAGGTAGGAAATGACCTCTCCGAAACCTTCAATACCGAAAGAGGTTTCAGGCAAGGCGATCTACTGTCATGCGATCTCTTCAACATCATCATGGAGGGGATCGTACGAAAGGGCGGTGTGCATCGTAATGGCACCATTTTCTACAAAGGTGTCCAGCTCCTTGCGTACGCTGATGATATTGATATTGTCAGCAGAACCAAGAGATATGTTCCTGCTGCTTTCATCGCTATCGAAAAGGAATCAGCCAAAGTGGGTTTGACGATAAATGATGGTAAAACAAAGTATATGCTGCCTACAAACAAGGGAGCGCGGCGTTTTGACTCCCATGTTTCATCTGGAAGCTAAAACTTTGAAGTAGTTAAAGAGTTCGTATACCTTGGCACCGCCATTAATAACAACAACGAAGTCAACTTGGAGTTAAAGCGAAGAACAATAATTGCTAATAGGTGCTACAACGGGCTCAGTAAGCAACTAAGTTCCAGAGCCCTCTCTCGATCGACAAAATTAACACTCTACAAGACGCTCGTTCTACCTGTGCTGCTTTATGGCGCTGAGGCATGGGTAGTTTCGCAAACTGACGCAGCTGCTTTGGAGTTTTCAAGAGAAAAGTTCTTCGCAAAATATTCGGTCCTGTTCGAGTCGGCGATGACTATCGCATCCGAATGAACCACGAGCTGTATGAGCTCTACGAAGACATTGATGTAGTTCGGCGTATAACTGTGCAGCGACTACGCTGGCTGGGTCATGTCCATCGTATGGACGACGAAGCTCCAGTGAAAAAGTGAGGGTCAGCTCGAGGTGAGGGTCATTGGTCAACGACGGTAAAGGAGACCATGCCTCCGATGAATGAATCAGGCCGAGGAAGCCCATATCGAACTTGGTGTATCCGATTGGAGAAGACGCGCACAAAGCAGAGGCACCTGGCGAGAGCTGATGAGGTCCGCTGAAACCCGAACACGGGTTGTTATGTCCATCTAAGTAAGTAAGTAATGGCTCTGTGTAAGAGCGTTTGACTGGCATGCGAGGCTTGCCAAGGATATGGTTCGTATCTCAGCATGGGTAATGCTTCAATGATGCATTAATATATCAATTTGCCATAACAACAACATTTAAAAATTTTCAATTTAAATCACTCTTTATCATAAAAAAAATAACTATTGTTTCATTTGAAGTGATCAAAAAAAAACATATATATATTTTCAAGAATTATTGAAATCATTTCATATGAAAAATCTATTTTTTTTTATATTTTATGACTTGTTTTTTCTCTGTTCAATATGCCAGTCACCTGTAAATAAAACAAAACCATTAGAGTTTACCCTGGCGCATGTTCATAAGCCGCTGGCTTTTTGGGAATCCTTAATGTTCACTGACGAAACCAAAATAAATATATTTGGCTCCGATGGAAGGCAAATTGTTTGGAAGAGCCAAATACAGAGATACAATTCCAAAACTTATGTGCTACGATCAAACACGGAGGAGTTAGCGTGTTGTTGTAGGCTTCTAACGCTGCAAGTGAAGAAGGAACCTTCGAATTTATTATAACCATTTATTACACCACAAACATATTTAAATACTGGGCTATACTGTGACGAAATATGCGACAGTCTGCCAAAAAACTTCATCTATTTATGCGTCAGAGTGAGCTCTAATGGTTTTGTTTTATTTACAGGGGAAATATAAGGACTTTTTCTGATAACTCGGCCATTTAAATTGTTCTTACGCAAAAGAAGTTGAACTATTTTTGTGGATATAGAGTGGTTTATCATTGATGCTCTTCTGACGACAATGTCGGCATACTTGTTTTGGGATTAGAGTTAACTTTACGGACAATAAAGCGCTCATTTGTACACTTATTATTTTCTTTCTGCTTCTACAAAGATTATTTTGTAGTTTTTCTACGTATCGCCACTTATTTATTATCTTCTGTGACGTAGAATGTGTTCTTCCAATAATTTCTACAATTTCCCGATATGATTTTCCATCACAGCACAGTGCAAAAATAAGTTTTTGAGTGGAAATATTTTATTGTTTTTGTCTGCAATCGATTTTTGTAATATCTCAAAAAAAAATCAGAGTATAAACTGCCCAATCACATTACAAACTGGGTCTGCTATTCTGCCGTCATAAGAGAGAGTGCGGCATCTACAATTTTTAAAAATCTTAGCAAACCGCCTTACAATAAAAAGGCAATATTTTATGGAAATAAATATTTTATGACTGAAAAAAAATTGTGTATATAAAATAAAAAAAGCAAACAAAAAGTGCGGCATCTACATGTAGAAACGGCATTTTTTACTCTGTTTATGTAGATACTTCATTTTATGCTGGAATGGAATTTTATGTAGATACGGCAATTTAGGTTACAATATTTTGGTTTGGCGCCAAAAATTCGGGATTTTTATTTTACAATCTTAAAGAGAATGGTTGAATAATAAGGAAAATACAATAAAATTAATTTTGATTTTCATGCTAGATGCCGCACTCCTTCCTTATGACGGCCGTATTGTATGTAGTTTCAAAAATTTTTCTCAATAACTATAACGATCAACAAAGTAGATACGAGTATATAGGAATGTATGCTCAATTTTGTGTCATTGAAAAAGGCTGCATTTTTTTAGTTTTTCAACTTCAAATTCAAAAAAATTTGTATTATTTATTTTTTTTAATGGTGTAAATTAAAATAACATAACTAAAATATGTTAACTAAAATAAAAGTAAAAAAAAAAAAATTAAAAACTGGTTTTAATACTGTTAAAATGAAAGCTTTTCATAACTTTTAATGGTGTATGCTCAATTTTGTGAGCGACTGTATAGAAATATTTTTTTCTGAAAATGTCACAATTGACTTTTTTCATTAAAAGGAACAATCTTATGCACACCCCATTTGCACAACATTTTGAATTTGTAAAAAAAAATTATTCCATACAGCTAAGGGACACTATAATAAATCAAGGGCTTATATTCAAACTTTCTATCTACAAAAAAACAATTTTTTAGGGGAGCGAAAAAACTGTTTTATTCGCTCATTCGAAACAATATTGATGAACCCATCTTCTACAATATTAACAAAAAGTGTCTATTAAACACCACAACTAAAAAGTTTCTTATATTTCGAGTAGATAGACTATGGTTTATACTTAGACAGTAGTGCATTGAAAATAAAATCTTTCTCTATGATAAAATGTGCAAATAGACGCTTTTATAAGAACAAATTTATATTTTAAATCTTTTAAACATTTTTCATTACCATTTTATAAATTACCGCCTTTAGATCCTTTAAACGTTTGCATTTGTTTTGCTGAATTGGAAGTCGACCGGCTCGCAAGAGTTTTGGCTCTATGTGGCCTGAATATTGCTTAATTCTAGTAGATAGTTCAGTGTAATTATGGTCAAAATCCGCTTTCAACATGATGCTATCACTTGGTAAATATAAAATATAATAGATAGTTGGGATATTGTCGGATCAGTTTTTGATCGACCAGGTCTAATACTTTGTTTACCCTGACTTAGACGTATGGCAAATATATAAAGTCTGGTTATTCCACTTTGCCTCTATATTTGCATGAGCACTGAACCACTCCATTTGTGTGTGTCCTTTCTCTAAGTATTTTTGTTCTATGATTTTGTTGTTTTCTATTGCTTTCTAGAAGTAGCCTCAAATTAAAAAAAAAAACATACATTTGTATACCTAAGGCTGGGTCGATTTGCAAACCTTTGTTACCTGGGCGATTTTCGGATCGGGCATGAAAAGTTATTCAAAAAAACAAAAAAGGGGGACGATAGGGTGCACTGTACCCTATCACATCTTCAATTTTCTGAATTCTTTCTTTAGGAATTTTTACAAAATTTTTTTGTATATAAACGTGCACAGGTAGAGCAAAACTGATGCCAAAAATGAAATACTCGTACCCGATTTAACCTAAAACTGGTCTAACATTTATACGTTTTTATACAAAAATTTATCGTAGAAAATTCCTAAAGAAAAAAATTCAACCAATTCAAGGAATGATATTTTTTTGAATATTAATTAATATTTTTGATATTGATAATCTGAATTTCATCTTATTTTTTTGGGTTCAAATTTTGCCAAAGATATTCTCTTTATTCAAATATTATATGGTGTGAATTTGGGCCAAATCGGCTTACAAATACGTTTTTTTTAAAAATCGACCACTGTGCCACTTAGGGGGATCTAAAAACACAAACAATTTTGGATGCCCACACGAACACATGTTGTGAATATAAAGTGGATAGCTTCAGTGGTTAAGCCGTGATGGTCAAAAATACATACGCACCAACGTTATGATTATACCTTGAATTTTGTGAATTTTTTTTTTATGAATTTTTTATGATAAATTTTTGTATAAAAACGTATAAATGTCAGACTGGTTTTATGTTGAATTGGGTTCTAGAATTTCATTTCTGGCATCAGTTTTGTTTTAGCTGTACGCGTTTATATATAAAAATTTTTTGAAAAAAAATCCTAAGAGAAAAATTCACAAAATTGAAGACGTGATAGGGTAAAGTGCACCTCTATCATCCCCCTATTTTTTTTTATATTTTTTCATGCCCAATGTAAAAATTTCACAGTCACATCAATTTTTTTACCTCCATATAAATCGACCGAGCCTAATATACCTACATTAAAGTGACTCGACCTCAATAAAAAAAAAGTTGTTGATGCCAACGACTAAAAATAAACTTTGGTATAGTTAATAATGGTTCCCAAAATACTTTGGTTATAACTATAACCGACAGCGAGCTAAACCATTTTGAAATAACCTCCAAAAATAAGGTTTTTCGTAAAAATTTCGGCTGGTGTGGATGTAAAAAAAAACCAAACAGTCAGAATTAATGGTTCTGGGAAGTTATTCAAAACTGCATTAAAAAATTTCAAATTTTTACCGTTGAACCAAAGATAATGTTGATTTGCATGAATTTTTTTTTTGATATTTTTGTATATTTTTTCACTAAAATTTAAATAACTTAATTATTTTATTTATGCTATCCATGTTTTGAAGATATTGTTGGAAAGGTTTTGATTGCTTTTATTTATTCCTGGACAGAGCTAATAAATTTAATAACCATTTAAAATTAAATATTTATCATTTCATACATAAATTTTGCAGCAGATATTTGTTGCAAAATATAAGATTTAAATTTAAACCTTAATTAAATTGAGTCACTCTCTCCAGGAATAAATAGAAGCAGTCAAAACCTTTCCAACAGTATCTTCAAAGGGAGGATAGCCTAACAAAGAATAAAGTTATTTGAATATTAGAAAAACAACATTAAAAAAATATCAAAAAATGTAACTTATCGAATTTTTCATTCTTTGCGAAAGTCTTTAATTATATTTTTGGCAGTCTATTTGGTGGGCTCGATATACTTAATTCGGAACAAGTCTACTTTAATGAATCCGTTTAAATTTTAGAACGCTGTTTCGTGCAAGGCATGGCAGAGTTATAATTGTATCATGCGTACAAGGTAGCATTTTTTTCTTAGATTATAATGGTATTGAAAAAAAAGACCACTTATCCCCCTGTTGCCCAAGCAACCCCTTGAAAATCAGCGGGTTCATTGAAGTAGACTTAAGCCCTCAATTCTCCATCTATATCAAAGGTTATTGACCCAACTTTTACAAAGAATTTTTAAGGAAATACAAATTAATCAAAAGCTCATAACTGAAGTATGGAACTTTTTTTTTTGTTTGTTTGCAGCTATTTCAAAGGTTATTCACACAAATCGTAAAAACAATTTGGTAAGTAGCACGAATAAACTTAAGATTCAATTGGCGTTAATTATTGCATAATGCTAAGACAATAGCAGAAAACTACCGATAAAAATTAAAAAAAAACCTTAATGAGCATTAAATAGAAATACATAAAAATTAATTAGTTCATTGCTTTGAGTTTTATTATTATGAACATCAATAACTTTGAATGATCACATTAAATGTTCTCTACTGCATAGTGGACTGAAATATTTTTCTATAACATTTCAGTTGTTATAAGCAAACGTTATGCTATTTTAGCATTTTTCTAATTCTACATATAATTTTGCCCACTGCTTATGACATAAAACGATAGCATTAAAAAAAAGTTCTTGTCAAATCACTGAATCAAAACATTTTGATTGGAACAACATAAATTGCTTTTCTACTTTTAGCAGATGGTTTTCGAAAACACCGATATGCCGCAAGGGAGGTGAATGAGGCGAAAAATAATACGTTTGACTTATATGAGCAGCGTAGGTAGGCAAAAACAAATTGAAGTGTATCTAAGTGGTAGCTTATGAATGGGACAAAATGAAAGTTTGCAAATTTCACACACTAATAAGCACACAACCAAAGAGAGATAGAGAGGACAAAAAAAAAAAAAAAACAGCAACATGGATGACTTAATAAAGTGCATGACGACATAGAAGCGAAAAATAGATACGTTGCAAAAATATGTGAATTTAATTGGATTTTATGCTATGATTTTAGTTATGAGCAAAAGGGCAGAAAGAAAAATAAACTCATCAAGAAATTCGCGACATAAATATAAATCACAATTTCTAGCTTTATCTGCAATTAGCTTGCTTCATTATCCTTGCACAGGCTTGTCGTGCCTTGCATTATATAGATAATCTTGGCAACATCTTTCATGTTGTTCTTTATAGCCGACAACGGAGCCAAAGTCAGATTCTATAATTTATTCTGCTTGTGTTGCAGCGCAGACATGTTTAGTTCTGTGTGTTTTTTTTTTTTGCATTTTTTATTCTAAAGAAACTAATTTTCTTAAGTGCGCAATTCAACGCAATTGTTTTATCACGTACTACTCTATCTGTAGCTTGGAAACTACACCTCCCACTTTTGCTGCTTTTTGTACTATCTTCAACTTTAACCCTTTTTAGTTTGTATGAAATGTTTTTGGTTTCATTTTCCTCAACTCCGAAGGATGCGTGTTCTGTTGCAATCTTTGATAAAATTTTAATACTTCTACTTTTTTTTTTAACTCTCGTTTCTTGAATTTAACTGAAGAGTTATCATTTTCAAAATACAATTCTTACTCGGTTTTTATTTTAAAGATTTTGAAAATAATTAAATTTTCCACCATTTTTAATTTCAGTACTGCAATAAAATTCTTTAACAAAAATATTTTCAAAGCCTAAAACTTAAATTTAGACGTACTTTTTCTATCCTCGATGCATTTAAGGGCCAATTCATCTTAACACTATGAGAGTTAAAAGGGGTAATATGGTGCAGGGGAGAATGCAGTATACCTGCATTACTGTCTAAACCAGTGATCAGAGTTGCCGTTTTGGTCCAATCGGATCATAATTGGTAGTTTTGTTTTCAAAAAATTGCTTTTGACAGTTTGGTTGGTTTGTTGCAATTTCCGTTATCCTAATAAATAAATAGTAGGGAATGTAGTTTCGGCAGGGTACTGAAGCTAAAATTCCTCCCCTCCCCCACGCGGCCGAATTGCAGTATATTTGAAGTCATTAGACATCTTTAAAATGTTTATGTATAATCTGCAAAAATATTTTCCACACTTGGTCAACGCAACTCCAACTCAAGTTGCTAGCCTATGTATTTCATACCGGAACCTTCAGCAACTTGCACGAAACAAGTTCTCGACACGTTTTCAACCTGTTCAATGCAACGCGGCTTTCCGCAATTTTCATCGACGGCTCGTTGCATCAGTTCGTTTGTTTTGTGAATTGAATTATTTGTAGTGCAGTGCGCTATATATCAATCAAGATGAATAAGTTAATGAATTAGTTCCTTTTTTCATTAATAAAATCTAGAAAAGAACGAAATAGTTTGCAGTGTGAATGAGCAAGTGTTAAATATTAAATTGCAAGAAGTCGAAAAACATGAATTAGTTTGTAATTACAAACTATCAGCATAATGCCACTTATTTCATTTATTAATGCTTTTTCAGATGTCTTGCACATGTTACATGACTTTTGAAGCCTGAAAGCCTGAAAGCATTTGGCTTATAGTTGCATTGCTTTTCAATTTTTTCGCTGTTGCGTTGAAGTTGCGTTGGAATTGCGTTGACCAAGTGTGGAAAAGGCCATACGCTTAATTTTCTTTAACCCTTACCTGCCACATAGATTAATTTGCAGACTGCTCATTATGCTATAGATTATATGTGAAAAATTTGATTGAAAAAAAAAAAACGAAATGGCCATTTCAGCCCTTGAAAGGACTTTAACCGAGCTTTTTTGATCAATTGTGTTTGGGTGTGTTGTGAAATGTTTGAACACAAATGATCGAGAACTGGGCCTACAAGTTATATACCGACTCCGAATGGCTTATGTTCTCAAGAAGCTTTTCATGGCAGTTTTAACTCTTTGAGGTTTGCCATTGTCTGCAGAGAGGGGACGGACTAAGAGAAAAATTAATTCAATTGACAAAACTTTCTGTGTCGGATGGGAATTGAACCAGAGTTCTTTGGCGTGTGGGCCTCGCACTCTACCCACTGCGCCACGGCCACCACAAAAAGAAAACTGTCGTCGAAAACTTTGATTAGTATGTGCAAATTCTTAGCAACGGTGTAAAATAATTTCGTTTCAAACTAAAAAGTCATGCCCCCCGTTCAATTCCGTCCAATTTTCTAGACTACTGACTGCTCATTATTCCAAAGAATATGGAAAATCGAAAGAGTTCGATTTAAATTAAAGTGGCACGACCCTTTCTAATTCCGCCCAGTTTTTTAGACTAATCACTGCTCATTATTCCAAAGAATAAATTTGCAAAATTTGATTGAAGTCAGAAAAACGGTGTAGAAGGAGTTCGATTAGAATTAAATTGACACGCCAATCCCACCCACTTTTGTAGGCTTAAAACTTCTCATTATACTAAAGAATAAATTTGGATGAAATCGGACAAACGGTATTGGTGGAGCTAGTTTAAAAATAAAGTGCCACGTACCCGCCCCCCCTCCCCCCCCCCCCCCCCGTCTAGTACCATAATCTTAATTTTATAAACTTAAGATTGTTCAAATTGCTAAGGATTTTGTGTGCAAAATTTGAATTCAGACACACGGTGTAACAGAAGTTCGATTAAAAGTTTAATGCCACACCCACTTTTCTAGCCCAAGCAGAATATATGTATGGGTTGAATACGAGATGTGGATGGAGTTTAGGTACATACAAACACGATGTCATTCAGTTTTATACAGGGTGTCCCGCAATTGAGTGCAACTATTTATGGAGCTGATAGGTTATGTCATGCTGAGCAAAAAATCGTACGGGAGTGGGGGGTCTATTTTCACATTCTTAGGAGCTACAGTGTTAATAAATATTTCACGGCTTTGATTCACGTTATTGTTTCTAGCAGAAAAACTAATTTATATAAAACTTATTTAGATAACTCATTTTAAAGGCAATGAAATCACCTTTCCAACGGTGTATCAACAACCCCACCAACTAAACCATTACCAAGCTGTGATCGTGTGAAGAAGAAATCAATCGGTTGAAATTACCAAATTTCAACTTTGAGTGCAAATTTCTCAGAATTTTTCGTAGTAAATGAAATTTTTTTTTTATCAATTTTGTAATTTATTCAATTTTATTTTCAATGACACCAAAAACATATCTTAAAAAAATAAAAAGTTGGCGATACTAAAAAAATTATACTTATTAGAAAATAATGATAAATAATGACATTACAATTAGTTATGCTGTAGATAATATCATTGTTTTCTAATAAGTATCATTTTTTTAGTACAGCCAACTTTTTTATTTTTTAAGATATGTTTTTGTTTTTGGTGTCATTGAAAAGAAAATTGAATAAATTACAAAATTGATTCCAAGAAAAAATTTCATTTATTACGCGAAATTCTGAGAAATTTGCACTCAAAATTGAAATTTGGTAGTTTTAATTGATTGGTTTCATGTTCACATGAGCACAGCTCGGTAACGGTTAAGTTGATGGGGTTTGTTGATATACCGTTGGAAAGGTGATTTCATTGCCTTTAAAATATTGCTACCAAAATAAGTTTTGTGTTAGTTAGTTTTTCTGCTAGAAACAATAACGTAAATCAAAGTCGTGAAATATTAATTAACCCTGTAGCTCCAAAGAATGTGAAAATAGACCCCCCCCTCCCACACGATTTTTTGCTCAGTTCGACATAACTTTTCAGCTCTGTAAATAGTTGCACTCAATTGCGGGACACCCTGTATATTTACGAAAGGTTTCTATTTTGATGACGTCACTTTGTATGGGAGGTAGGCGTGGTTTTCATTCGATTTTGCGAAATTTAATAGTGAGGGTTCACATTTATATCAAAGCTTATGTGCAAAATTTCAAGACATTTCCATAATTTTTGCAGATTTTTCAGAGACTTTACGTTTTAAATAAAGCCAATTTGTATCGGATGTAGGCGTGGTTTTTCATCCAATTTTACCAAATATCATAGTGATGTTCTATATTGTATATCAAAGTCTATGTGCATAATTTCAAAGCATTTCCGTAATTTGAGTAGATTTTTAAGGAATTTTATGGTTAATAGAAAGCCACTATGTATGGGAGGTAGGCGTGGCTTTCATTCGATTTTCCAAATTTCATAGTCAGGTTTTATATTGAAGATCAAAAGCTTACGTGCAAAATTCAAGGCATTTCATTAATTTTTGTGGATTTTTAAGAGATTTTACTGTCAAAATTTAGTCACTTTGTATGGGAGGTAGGCGTGGTTTTTATCTGATTTGGGTCATTCTTGAACTTGATCTAAATTTTTTAGAAAAAGCTTATACTTTGAATTTCATCACTATTACTTTAAAATTACGGCTGTAATCGAGATCACAGACGAACAGACGGACACACTGAAATCGCCTCAGGTGGTGATGCTGAACAAAAATATATTTATTTTTCTATACCTGCCACGCCCCCTTACTGGCGTTACAAACGCAATGAACAAGTTAATATAACCCTTACGCAGTACGCGTTGGGGTATAAATATGCAAAGTGTTTAGATCTTAATTAAAAAAAAAAGAATTTATTTGGTGATTTTGGCTTGCATATTATGATCTTGGATATTTTGTCTTTTAAAATTTTCTTACTTAATATTTTTGCTTTGTATTTTCTGTAACTTGGAGATTTTGTCTCTTAAGATTTCGTACCGCTCCAGCTTTCTAAAGCACAAAAGCTGATGCTAGAAATTTATAAGAACACAATTTTTATTTTATGAACAAACTACTTTTAAGAAAAAATGGCCTTTAATCAAAAGAACGCAATCTCATGTTTTAAATTGCGAATTTGTTGCATTTCAGTTTACTTTCGGGTGTTTTCAACATTTTTATGGTTTTTATTTTTATTTACATATTACTCGATATTCTTATGCATCATTACGTGCTCCTTTTCAGCAAAAGCTAATCTTCTATTTGCAGTTTCAGCAGCATCTTGTTACTATTTTCAAGTGTGCAATATTCTGTGTTCTGATTTTTCTTGCAGACTTGCTGCTGCACCTTGGCGGACCATCCTGCCTCTCTTCACCCTTTGCCCCTCTTCATTCTGTTTCTTTAAGAAGAGCCGTTTTTTTTCTATCGGTTATCTTAAATCTCAGCACGTGTTTTGATGCCTTGCTGTCAGATAGCTTTTTGTGCTTTAGTTGCAAAAGTAACAAAAATAAAAACATAACATTTTAATAAAGCATCTGCCGTAGGTTGCAAGAAATGCACCATCAGCTCGAAAGTTGAGTGAATGCAAGTTTGTGTTTGTGTAAGTATCTGACTGTTGCTCAGGATGTTCGGTACGATTTTATTGCTTTCATAAGTTATGCACCACTAGTTGGTTGTAGTAGCTGGCGTGCTCTCTGGGATTTAGCTGGGTTTTGCACGCTCATGCAGTTTTTACCAGCTGAAGTTTAACTTACAAATTGGCTGCATTTTGTATTTTTTTTATTCCAGCTTTTTGTTTAATGTTGCAAAATATTGCCTGAATTATGGCTTCGCAGCTTATTGTTGAGAAAGTGCTTTGCTAAAGTATTTTGTAGAATTTGCAGATGAGTCTGTTCTAGAAGATTTAGGACGCAGGATTGCCTGGTAAATTTAATTTGCTCGTATTTATATTTGTTGTGAATCAGTGTGTGGGAAAAGTTTCGTTAAGTTTTATATGCTGTGGTGAGTTTATTTAAACAACAATAATAATAGTTTAGCCATTATCATTGATACTAAAGGATGCAAAATCCTAATCCTTAAAGTGTTGAAGGACGTAAATGGAAACGACGATGTGATATCACTGCTAAAATTTACTGAAAAAATGAACGTATTTCTATTAGATTCCTGTACAAGATGGAAAATATAAAGAACAACTAATATTTACTATCGCACAGACTCCAGGGTCTATCCTAGGGATTTCGATACATCTGTGTTAAAAGTTACCTTTACCTGGGAAGAAAATAAATATGTCCGATTAATAGCAGAGTTATGTATGGCTGGCTTTCAGGTCAACATTATTACTAAAACCGAAGGTTGCTTATCATTGGTGTTTAGTATAGAATTGAAAAAAAAGGTTTTGACAATATAGTGGAATGAATTAAAAAAAAAAAAATAAAATTAAATAGTAATTCATGATAAGTGAGGAAAATAAAATATCTAGAATCAAAGCATAAAAAATTATGAAAACTTAAAATAAAATCAAAAATTTTATTTATTTATTTATTTTATATTTTACACCTTCGCAGCATAGACTCTACTAAAGTCTGCGAGTGCTCTGAGGTAAAGGATACTATGCCTTCTGGATTCTATCCCAAAGATTCGCCTTACTTTTTGATTTGACAGGTCCTATGTTATTTTTTACAATCTTCCATAAATTTTGAATTGGATTTAAATCCAGTGACTGTGCCATGATTAAAAGTAAACCAAACTTTGACAACATTCGCGGGTGTTTGGGGTGTTATCGTGTTGAAATTCCCACATAACGACATTTATCACTTTGCAATTAGGTGCATAACATCCCTGAGTATTTTAAGACACAAATCTTTATCCATGTTTTGTATTATCTAGTAAATCGGACCAACTCCGTTCTGGAAAATGCAACTTACACCATCTCTATGATTGAATTCCGCCGAATTACTAAACTTTTTCATTAATTTATTTAAAAATGTTTAGCTTAAGACAACTAAATTATCAAATGCTTAAATCCAAAAATTTTTATCAGACTTTTATGGTATAACTCTCAAGGCAAAAATCGTATCCACTTCTGCAAAAACTTGAAAAAATAAATTTTACAAAATTTTTTAAGGAGCGCAACAGTAATTTCGGATTCTACATAAATTTCCACAACAGCGGCCATGTTTTAGAGTTGAACGATATTAAAGTTGAAAAAATTTAAAAATTTCTCTGTCATATCCATATTTTTTGAAATTTACCCATAACATTAATTCATATAAATTAAAATTATTTAATCGAAATTTTGCATAAAATAAATTCACCGTAATGCTTCCAAGAGTATTTTCCCTAAAATGTAATGTAGATACGAAAATCAATGATTCCAGGAGGAAAAACAAAAATTTAATCGCCCCACTGCGCATACAGGGCATGCTGGTGGCAATACCCTCTATAGTGACTTTAGGCAGAGCGTCAATCACACCTCAAATGTAAACACGTTACCTACATATTTATTTTTTTTTTTTTTATTGTCATTATGTCACAATTTGGCATATAAAACTTTCAAGCTCAGATGCTTCGTATTTCACCTTTTTTCTATGTTCAAGTTTTTGCTCGAATAATGATTGATGGATTAAGTAACAAAAATCTCATGTATTATGTTGATAAAGTCTCAATCAAAAATTCGTGAAATTTATTTATGTCAATTTTCTTCTATTATAGTATATATCCATCATATACAAAAGCTAAAATACCAGAGTTTATATTCCTGGAATTAAAGTCAATTATTATCTCAATGGTGTGTTGTATAGGCACACACAAGGAAAAAATGTCGACAAAAACTTTTGTGAACTCTATACTGATAAAAAATTTAGCAACTCAACCCAGGAATTCATTGATGACGAACAATGTTTTTTATATTGACGAACCCCTAGGTTGAGTTGATAAATTTTTTGTTAGTATAGAGTCAACAAAAGTTTCTGTCAAGATTATTTCTTTGAGTGCAGGTTACATGGGTGTAGCCAGACTTTTTTATAGGGTGGGACCATATGGGACCCTTTTCTATAGGCGTTTTTTACAATCACTTAGAAAAAACACAGCTATTATAAAAATCATGGCACATAAAATCATGTAAAAAATTGATACTCCAGCTTGTAAGCACCACGTGACTATATTGAAATGTATCGGTTGGCAACGAAGTAATTGCGGTGTTTTTTTAGAAAATAAAAAACAATTTTTTCATGGAACGAAATAAATTTATTCTGTAATGTCTTTCAGGCAGCATCATAATTCCACGTTCATAAAACTCTGGTTTTTATCAGCAAAAAACTGAACCAGGTACGATTTGAAATCATCACTATTATTGAAATGTTTACCATTCAAGGAGTTTTGCAAAGATCGAAATAAAAAGTAATCAAATGGTGCAAGGTCAGGACTATATGGTGGATGTGGCAAAACATCCCAATCAAGCTCCAATAATTTTTGCCGAGTGACCAAAGATGTGTGTGGCCTTGCATTGCCAAGGTGGAATACATCACCTTTTCGATTTGTCAATTCGGGCCGCTTTTCTTCAACTGCATTGTTAAATTTTGTTAGTTGTTCAATGTATACATCTGAATTCATCGTTCGGTTGGGTGGTAAAAGTTCAAAGTAGGCAATTGTTTTGTAATCCCACCAAACTGATAACATAACTTTCTTTTGATGAATATCAGCTTTTGATGTTCACCTGGAATTGGTTCACCTGGCTTGCTCCACGATCTTTTCCGATTGACATTGTTGTAAACAACCCATTTTTCATCACCAGTTATCAATCGTTTTAAAAATGGATAATTTTCATTGCGTTTCTTTAACAAATCGCAGATGTTAATTCGTTGTGTTAAATGATTTTCTTTTAGCTAATGAGGAACCCATATATCGAGTTTTCGTTCATAGCAAAGTTGTTTTAAGCGATTTTCAATGCATGTATGTGATACATGAAGCTTCTCTGCAATCTCACGTGTTGTACGATTATTGCTTTGATTTGGTCGTCATCAACTTCAACTGGACGACCAGAGCGTTTTTCATCTTTGAGTGAAAAATCACCAAAACGAAATTTGGCAAACCAATTTTGACACTGCCTTTCTTTTAAAGCTTCGTCACCATAAATAGCACATAACTTTTTGTGAGCCTGCGATGCGTTTTTTCCTTTCCGGAGATAAAAAAGCAAAATATGACGAAAATGTTCGTTTTGATTTTCCAGTTTTCAACAGACGCCAAGCAAAAACTACACAACCATTCAAAAAAATTTTTTTACTGATTGACAGTTGAAGTACCAACTATCAAATAACAAAATGTGTTTGACATTTCGATTACGTCAGCAAACCTAAAAATTCAACTAAAGTCACCTATGAGTGAAATCCGCAATTACTTAGTTGCTAACCAATATATAACAGTAGCTTTTTTATGTAATCTTTTCATTTAAAAATTTAAAAATAACAATTGATTGGGGTCCCTGATGAACAATGATGTAAATATGTACATAATTATACAAACTCTCACCGCTAAAAAACTTGTGCAGATCCATTTTATCCATCGAACTGAACTGAGCTAGATATTCAAAAATCAATAGCTTCTGTCAAACGATCATGTAACATGTTATCCAACAAATAACGGGACAGTTTTTGAGTGTTCAAACAATCTAACATTATACAATTATCAAAGTTGTAGTGACAGTTCGCTTGGCGACAGTGCCTGTCCGAGCGCCTCAGATGCACGGGTGCAAGATTTTATTCTGCGCTATTTTTGAATTGCAAAATTGGTGCAAATCACATTAAATATTTATGAATGAAATGCTCTTTTACTGACTTTTGGGCTTGCAAAATCATCGATTACATCATTGTAATTGACCGTTTCGGCAATTGTATGCTCGATGGAAATTAGTAGTAGTTAAGTTGTTTAGTCGTTTGGTTTTTCAATAAATTGAGAAGGGAACTTTTGATGATTTTGCGTATAATCGTCCGCCACTAGCAACCAATACAGATGTTTTCAACAAAATTCATAGTTCGACAAGATAACGACATGATTCTGGGCGCTCATCACGTATAATGAGAATAGTTTTAAGTAGATACAATATAGCGGTTCTGGCGCAGGAGGAGCAAAGGAGCAAGCCGATGACGTTACTCTGGCCCAGCGCCATCTTGTGGGGGCTTTTTGCTAAAATGTGCAAAGGTCTTTGCTAAAAGCTATTATGGTGTATGTCTTTGCTAAAAGCTATTATGGTGTATGTCTTTGCTGTAAGCTTTTAAAAATTGGCAAGTTTGGTGTATGTCTTTGCTGTAAGCTTTTAAAAATTGGCAAGTTTGGTGTATGTCTTTGCTAAAATGTATTAAAAATCGGCAAGTTTGGTGTACGTCTTTGCTAAAATCTTTTAAAATTGGCAAGTTTGGTGTATATATTTGCTTTAAACTTTTAAATTGGCAAGTTTGGGTTATGTCTTTGCTTTAAGCGTTGGTCATAATTTTATACACTACATTATCGGTAGTGGTAGTCAAGCGAGTTCTTATCAGTGCTTGAATGTTTTGTTTTTTCTTAACCCTCAAATACCTAATAGCAATGACTCAAATCCGGCTGGTTGACTTTAGCTGAAATGATATGACTTGCTATATGAAAATATATATATTAATATGGGTTGAAGCAATTTAGGTACGGCGAAGGTTGAAGGGTTAAAGAATTGTTTATAAATTTATCATAATAGGGCTAAGTATTAGGTGCGAGTATTAGATTTGCATAAGTAGTTTAAGAATTGGATGACAACCATTTGAAACATAGGCGTATATATAAATATCTATTCGTCAGCTGGGGGATTTCGAGGTAACAAGCCCCCGCTTAATAATCATCGGCTAAGTCGCTTATACCCAGCAACTTCTCCGCCGCTGTATTTTATTTTAAGTAAACGAAATACACCGCAACCAAGAAGAGTCAGGAAGTTTCTAGAAGCTTCGAGATGCAGAAACGTCGAGAAGAATTTAGAAGCCGACTTATGTAATTGTATGCCGATTAGGTCACCCATCCCCATCCCGATACGGATTTTAATTTAATTTCATTTCAATTTCAATAATAATTTCAAGGTTAAAGTGATAAGAGCCAAGCTTCATAGTAAGCGCACTCATAACCCGCAAGTTCAAGATAAGGTAGCAATGTAGAAGTTCAACATGGTTTTGTGTTACTTCTAAAATAATTTTGGCGTGTTACATCAACAACAATAAGTGGTGCAATAGCCTTGAATCCAACGACATCTAGCAATGGTTGAGATTCCCGTATATAATAACTTTGTTATTATAGTTCAGTAACTATATGTTCAGTAATAACTGAACATATAGTTCAGCATACTGTCCCATTTCAAATCAGTTTAGATATCTGCTAAACTGGTCTGTACTGATCAACAGCTACCGGCTAAAACTGATCTGTACTGTTCTACAGCTACCGGCTAAAACTGATCTGTGCTGTTCAACAGCTAACTGCTAAAACTGATCTGTACTCTTCTACATCTATCGACTAAAACTGATCTGTACTGTTCAAAAGCTACCGGCTAAAACTGATCTGTACTGTTAAGCAGCTAACTGCTTAAACTGATCGATAATCAATCAATCAATCACAATATCGATAATCAATCAACCAATAATTCAATATGAATGAAATACTCAATGTACTTCAACAACCTATGTACGATGAGAATATTATAAAAAAAGACTATCATAGTTACTATCCATACCAAAAATCGTTTAACAATAACGATGAGATTCGTATACCCATTCAAAATCAGGATCTCTTTGTCGCACCAAGTAAGAGTATGATTTACATTCATGGGTTTATAGTAAAACAGGAAGGAGGAAATGATGTAGAAACAACAGGTGTGAAATTTAAAAACAACTTTGTTTCATATCTGTTCGATGAAATTCGATATGAAATTAATGGTTTTGAAGTTGATCGTACACGTAATCTTGGAATTTCATCAACCATGAAAAATTTCGTTTCATTGAATAAAGCTGAAAGTGGCGCATTAAGAGACGCGGGTTGGGTTACTTTGCAAAATTGGAAATGTACAAGATAATTAAAAACGAAATTTTGGTAATACCAATGGCGTTTAGAAGTTGGGACTATCATATAAATCCTATACTATCAAAGGAAACAAAAGTTTTATGGAAGGTAAAGCTTTCACCGCAAAATTAAAGACTACGATTTCTTATAATCGGCCTACAAAGAGAAAAAAGTAAACAGGAAGGAAATAAATTTGATCATTGTAATATATTTAATTTAAAAGTATATATATATATAAACTCTGAATCATATCTCCATGATGATCTAAATAGTCGCTTTGAAATGGGACAGTATGCTGTACTATATGATATGTATACAAAATTTCAACAAAGTTATTATATACGGGAATCTCAACCATTGCTAGATGTCGTTGGATTCAAGGCTATTGCACCACTTATTGTTGTTGATGTAACACGCCAAAATTATTTTAGAAGTAACACAAAACCATGTTGAACTTCTACATTGCTGCCTTATCTTGAACTTGCGGGTTATGAGTGCGCTTACTATGAAGCTTGGCTCTTATCACTTTAACCTTGAAATTAGTATTGAAATTGAAAAGAAATTAAATTAAAATCCGTATCGGGATGGGGATGGGTGACCTAATCGGCATACAATAACATAAGTCGGCTTCTAAATTCTTCTCGACGTTTCTGCATCTCGAAGCTTCTAGAAACTTCCTGACTATTCTTGGTTGCGGTGTATTTCGTTTACTTAAAATAAAATACAGCGGCGGAGAAGTTGCTGGGTATAAGCGACTTAGCCGATGATTATTAAGCGGGGGCTTGTTACCTCGATGCCCCCCAGCTGACGAATAGATATTTATATATACGCCTATGTTTCAAATGGTTGTCATCCAATTCTTAAACTACTTATGCAAATCTAATACTCGCACCTAATACTTAGCCCCATTATGATAAATTTATAAACAATTCTTTAACCCTTCAACCTTCGCCGTACCTAAATTGCTTCAACCCATATTAATATATATATTTTCATATAGCAAGTCATATCATTTCAGCTAAAGTCAACCAGCCGGATTTGAGTCATTGCTATTAGGTATTTGAGGGTTAAGAAAAAACAAAACATTCAAGCACTGATAAGAACTCGCTTGACTACCACTACCGATAATGTAGTGTATAAAACTATGACCAACGCTTAAAGCAAAGACATACCCCAAACTTACCAATTTAAAAGTTTAAAGCAAATATATACACCAAACTTGCCAATTTTAAAAGATTTTAGCAAAGACATACACCAAACTGGCCGATTTTTAATACATTTTAGCAAAGACATACACCAAACTTGCCAATTTTTAAAAGCTTACAGCAAAGACATACACCAAACTTGCCAATTTTTAAAAGCTTACAGCAAAGACATACACCATAATAGCTTTTAGCAAAGACATACACCATAATACTTTTAGCAAAGACATACACCATAATAGCTTTTAGCAAAGACATACACCTTTGCACATTTTAGCAAAAAGCCCCCACAAGATGGCGCTGGGCCAGAGTGACGTCATCGGCTTGCTCCTTCGCTCCTCCTGCGCCAGAACCGCTATATTGTATCTACTGTTTTACGATATCGTTTTGACTAAACCTTACATCCCGTAATCTAAAAATTTTACTGTCGTCATAACGATATCGTTTTACTTGCCTCATGCATGTTTAACAACTGTCAAATGCTATCGTTTTGACGATTAAATTGCACTATAGATAATTTGGTATCGTTTGTGCTTTTTATTTGAAATTAATTCATTAAATTTATAAAATTTAAATGTTGTTTCAGAGCTGATATTTAATTATATTTTTGTTTGACGATGAGGAAAAGGAAAAAATTAGTTATTGCGACAACGCAGGATCCTTAAATCGAATTCTTGATGTCTGCCATTGCAAAGGTTTGTGTTGTGCTTACAATATTTGAGTGTACGTAGTGCT
This sequence comes from Coremacera marginata, assembly GCA_914767935.1. NCBI lineage: Eukaryota > Metazoa > Arthropoda > Insecta > Diptera > Sciomyzidae > Coremacera > Coremacera marginata. Next base: position 143,972,777 of record OU612044.1, read on the forward strand.
AATAATTTGTTTTCAAATAAATTTAGCTTGTGTGCTTGCGACCTAATTGTTTACCAGCTGCAGGTGTTCATTAACGAAATTGAATTAAAATTTCCATTTGCTAAAAGATCAACGCCCAAAAATATAATTTTGAACACATTATTACGAAAATATTTCATTTCTAGTGACTTTCAAACTGTAGCAAGTTGAACAATAGACGAGACGTTAGTGATGCGTTTATATGACGCAAACACTTGACAATATCGTCGTATAGTATCGTTGGAGCGATTTTAGTTTTGAAAATTACGTAATGAGAGCCCTGGTCAGACAGTAACGCACACTGACTGTCGAATTGTAATCTCGTTTCGTTCCTCTGGATCTTTGTTGCCAATTTAGCTATTTTTAAGCAATTTTTATCCAGTTTTTGAAGTTGTAAAGCTGGCAAATCTGATTTTGATATTGCATTCGTTGCAAATATACTGAAACAGTGACAGAATCATAGAAGCTTTCTTATACAGGGTGTCCCGCAATTGAGTGCAACTATTTACGGAGGTGAAAGGTTATGTTGAGCTGAGTAAAAAATTGTATGAGAGGGAGGGGGGGTCCATTTTCACGTTCTTAGGAGATACAGGGTTAATTATTATTAGACGACATTGATTCACGTTATTGTTTCTAGCAGGAAAAAAAACTCATTGCAAAGGCAACAAAATCACCTTTCTCGACTTCGACTTAACCGTTACCGAGCTATGCGCGTGTGAAGATGAAATCAATCGGCTTTAACTACCGATTTTCAACTTTGAGAGCAAATTTCTCAGAATTTCGCATAATAAATGAAATTTTTTTCAATAATCAATTTTGTAACTTATTCAGTTTTCTTTTAAATGACACCAAAAACAAAAACAACCTATGATCGCCAGTTATGAGAAAATACCCTGTTGTCACTACTACTTTGATAATTTTATCATATGTGTGACGACATTATTTCTTCACCGATTTCAAGCAGAATACATCGACTTCAAGCAGAATTGAAAAAAATTTTAAATCCAAAGCATACTTGATTGTTGATGAGGATGAAGTTAAATGATGTTGATTGAATATAGAAAAAAAAATCTCAAAAGGCTAAGCCTACGATATAAACAAATTTTTACACAAACATAAATATATTCATAGGTACAGGTAGAGGTTAAGGTGAACAATAATATACTTTAAATAACCTTAATCAAATTATGATATAATATAGTTAAGGGTTCACTAAAAAGTAAATCACTTAATTACATAACGGAGTCACCACAATAAAAAAATTTTGCAACAAAGATTTGGGGTGGGATCGGGGACCGCTGTTCCCCTCCTGTCCCCCCCGCCCATGGCAGGTTACACTCTAACACATCAATTACTGAGCTTCTTATGAGAATCTAATACTGAATCTACACATTCACAGATGTAAGAATCTTAGTAGAGTCTTAAGCCAAAATGTATTCCAATGTGTTTACTTAATTGAATTTATATGCCAACGAATAACTTCAATCCTAGTTACTAAATATGCTGTGGCAATAAGTTACAAAGATTTAATAACCTGACTCATGACAGCCCTTCTTTCAAGTTCAAAGCAAATGGACAAATGTGGCAACCTTTACCGAAAGTTAAGCCAAAATCGGTTTGACAGCTCAAGAAATAATATGTTTGAAAATTGCTCCAAGTGTAACCCAAAAAGCTTCTAAGTAAATAAGAATCATTAAAGAGAAAAAAAAACACAAACAACACACATCGACATTAATGCGGCGAAAAAAATTTTTGGATTTATTTCTGTACCGCTTATGTCATGTTTCCACTTCTCCGCTCATCCTCATTGCTCACTAAATACTCAACAACCGAAACCAACAAGCAGATGTTTGTTGTTAAGCAACCGAATGTCAATTGATGAGTGTTGTGCAAACAAACCAAGAAAATGCAGGAGATAAAGTCACCAAACGGAGAACTGAGTTTATAGCACATGTCATGAACGAACTTCTAACGAGAAACAAGCTTGTGGCCACCAATACAATAAAAATAAGAAATAGAAATGAAATAAAATTTGTAAAGTTGACTTACCTCGGTACAGAAACGACATCCGCACTGCACTAATGTGGTTGCCTCATCCGCCGATTCAACATCGACCAGGCACATCTTGCAGGTGAAAATTTCGAAGGATTTTGCAGGAGTAAAACTGACTGCAGTATGTGCTGCTGGTACTTGCAAGACATGTGAAGAATGAGGTTGCAGCTGTTGTTGATGTTGTTGTGTTTTCTGTTGTTTTCGCTTTGTCTTTAATGAAGTTAAAGACGATAACGATGACGTTGATGATGATGACGTGACAGAAATTTTAACTCCAGCAACTTCAACATCCTGCATGTGCTTCGCTGCTTCCTCTTCGCAGTCGTCGTCTTCCAACGAAGACGATGTTGCCGAGCTGGATGACATTGACAGCAATGAGGTGACAGTGATTGGTTGCTTTGCTATTGCGGTTTTGATGGCTGCAGGTGGCGGGAAACCACTTAAAATGACTCCATCATTGCTAACGTTTGTCCTGCAACCGGTAGATGTTTTAGTGGGCGTATTGGGCGTGGATGTGGAAGGCGTTAATGTGGCGGTTGTCACATTGGACGGCGGACTGATACTACTACTGGCGGCGGAACTTTTTCGGGAGCCCGGGCCACTGTTGTTGTGTCGCGTTGCAGTGAAACTTGGTCCCATTGTGCCGTCGATAACGTCACTGCGACTGCGACTGCGACTGCGCTTATTACAATTAAGATTGCTACTGCTTAAGTTACTAGAATTTTGTTGCGGCTTTTGTTGTTGTTGCTGTTGCTGCTGCTGCGACACAGACATCGCATTTGGCATGGTGTTGACGAACCCGCTCGTAGCACCATTTGCCGCAATGTTCAGAGAATAACGCGATCCGGACGCGGCCAACGATAGGAGACTAGAACAACGCGAGCACGTCGCATTCATGATAGACACACTATTTCGCAGTCGATTGAGCGGCCGTATCTGTTCAATACCCGTAGCACTGAATATGCCGCTACCCATGTGCTTCGTAGCCGCTCCACCAATTATACCCGGTCCCACGCCCAGAACGGGTGAACAAACCGAGCCCGATTGTCGCGTCAACGCCAAAACCGTCTCACATTTGCGCATTCCTCGGTATTGCACGATCGAGTTGGATTTCTCCTGATACAGGCTGGCCGCACTGCTTTCACGTCGCATAATGTTCCACAACTTTTGATGCACCATATTCAGCGATGAGGTGCTGCCCTGGATAAAGCCATTTGTTAGCTTTTCGCTCTCACCCTGGTGTGAACAACGTCCGGATGGATCACGCATGATGACCATATTCTGCTCCGAGGGCGTTCGAGTGATTCTGATTTCAGGTGATGTTGGTAAATGCGGGTTGACTGGTCTTGAGTTGTCTTCGATCGCGTTAGTTGTGTTTGTTGGCAATATCGCCTCAACACCACCACGTCCATTATGCGATGATCGTATAAAGAAGTTCTTGATAAAGTTTTCCCAACGTTTGAGACGTGGCAACGGGCCCCCCGCAAGCCCCAGCGAGCCTGCTTGAGGGCCCTCGCCGCCATCGTAGCTACCAGTTACCACCGCAAGCCCGTTTGCTATATCCCCACCACCGCCACCGTTACTGACGAAATTGTTGGTGGTATTCAGTAGTGGTAGCGAACTAGGCACCGCTAAGCTCGCTCTTCTAACAGCAGCCTGCTGTGCGTTAGCTTTGCCTGTGATGCCTGGGGACTGCGACGAATGCAGCTGCGCTTGAATATTAATTTGATTGCGTGCCTCTAGCAATGCATCGGTTTCATTGTCGGCAGTATTTGAGTTTTGTACCGAACGGTGTTGATAGTGATGTAAGTGATGTTTCTTTGTGTTGGCCAGATTGTGAACTGGTGAGGAATCCTGGAATTAAAAAAGGTAGATAGAGAATGGATAAGTATGAATTATCTCAATACAAAAATAAAAAGAAGACAAAATAGAAGTCATGCATAACTTGGAAATAAGAAACCAAAATTCCCCAACCCAATAAACATAGCAAAGTCACTTCGTTAAGAAACTTAACTATGTAATGATAATTGCACACAAAGATTTTTAGAGCTTAGCAAAAACTTTTTAGAACGTTACAGAATCTATTTAGTGATGTCTTACGTGAAATACGGGTCGAGTGAGTGGGTCACAGTATTAAAGACTATATCTTTGGAATGAAAGATTGAGTTGTTGCTTAGACTTAATTTCTGTTGATGTTTTTAAGTTGCAGTGTTATTTTCAGCTCTCAATTTTTATTAACCTCAAAAAGTTGTTCGCGGACGGAGCACATCCAAAAATGGTTTGCATATTTTTTCAGAAAAACTGCTCGTAGAACTGTTAGTTCTAGAACTGTTAGTTCGAGAACTATTAGTGCTGGATGGTACATAAGTATTTGTTTGGCGGAAATTATCGGAGAATTGAGGAAAACGAACCGCTGAAGGAAGATCATCCTGCATCACGACAATGTGAGCTCCCACACATTAGCTCAAACAAAAGCGTTCTTGAGCACTCCAAGCGTCGAACTGATAGGTAGTCCGTCTTAGGGGCTGTTCATAAATTACGTTACACTTTTAGGGGGGAGGGTGTCTAACATTTGTGACGAAGTGTGACACAGGGGGAGGGAGTTAAAATTTAGTTTTATTGTAAATATTGCTTTACTTTTTATCAATAAAATAACGCACCGAATAAAACGAATTGATCAAAAACCGAAAAGGACAGCTAAAATTATGTTTAAACCGAACAAAGGTATTAAAGGCATTTGAAACACTTTCAACAAGTGTAGCAGCTTCAAAAAACATTTTTTTTTTTGCTGAAGTGTAATTTCTTACTCTAAAGCAGTCATCAAAAAAAGCTGTTACAAGAAAATAAAACAAACAACAATTTTCACAATTGTCGAACATCTAAGTTATAACGTATCGCCACTGGATGGTGTTCATGTTAACGTCGGAAAAGCATTGATTTGTGTTTCACATGGTCAAATTTTTCATAAAATTATTTGTCAAACACAATTGAAAAACGTTAAATTTCTATGTAATTTCCATAACAATAAAAACTTTACTTTACATTATGATACATTTATGACATGATTTTCTTAACATGGCAATCGTATTTTTAATTCCAATTTTGTACTGGAGGTGACATAATAATATATGGTATTAAAAATGTGATTATTCTTTTAATTTTGATGCGAAAAATTGTGCACTTTACTTGTATGAATCGGTAAATATATCGTTAATTCGTCATTCACATTAAATGCGCTGGATCAACAAAGAAAACCTTGATGTCTTGACCAAGAACTTCACCCAAAAAGATCGAAGCCAGTAGATGGGCTAGCAAAAGCTGATTGTTAATTTTAGAATATTGGTGTGAAGCTAATTCAATTGCATTTACTTAGTAGAAGGCAAAGCACAAGAGCAATTTAAAAGTGAAATAAAATTAAATTTACTTACTTCAACTTACTCAGTTGAAGACAAACAGCACTAGAGCGATTGCGAATATTTCCTTTCAAAATGGATTAAAATTTAATTTTTCGGTTGATCCAAGCCTTGCAATTTATTTAAATGATGTAATTCCTTCAACGGGGTCTCTTCCTTCAAAGATGAAAACGGAAACCTAGTGACAGATATCAAGAGAATACTGACGTTACGGAGAGACCACTTCTCTAGTCTTCATGATGACAACAATCCCGCCAATACGGGTGATATCCCGGAAACACCAATTACGGACGAGAGCATTGAGGTTCCGCTGCCCTACTATAATGAAGCCTTGATATTCATAGCTCGGCTTAAGAACAAAACTGCGGGAGCCAATGGTATACTTGCTGAACTGTTTAAGAACAGAGGCAAAGCCGTGTTTTAGTGCGTTCATGAGCTTTTATGCAAAATATGGTCAAAAAAATGCATTTAAAATTATTAGAACCTCAGTGTATACTGCCCAATCCACAATGCCCAATCCTCAATGGTAGGATCACAAGAAATGTGATCCCGCTGGTCAACGACGACAAGGGAGACCATGCCTCCGATGGATGGGCCAGGCTGAGGAAGCCCTAACCGCACTTGGTGTATCCGATTGGAGAAGGCGCGCGCAAAGCAGAGGCGCCTGGCGAGAGCTGATGAGGTCGGTCGAAATCCGGACACGGGTTGTCACGGCCATCTAAGTAAGTAAGTAAGTAATGGAGAAGATCATTCGGGCTGCTGATCTGAGGCAAGGGGCATCATATTCTATAAAAGTGTTATGCTGCTAGCGTATGCTGAAGATATGGATATCATTGGTCATAATACAAGTGAAGTATTTCAAATTAGAAAAGGAGTCAAGTCGCATGGCATGGGTCTTGCAGTGAATGCATATAAGACGAAATACCTTGTGTCAATAAACAAAACAGTCCCAGCGTCTTGGAACTTACGTCACGTCACTGTTGACAACACCTCCTTAAGCTCAACACACGATTAAACGAAGAATAACTCCTGAGTGTGAGTTTGAGAAGCAATTGAGAAGCTAAGCATAGTCCTCTTTCGATAAACAGAAATCACGCTATATAAGTCACATATCATGCCCGTCCTGTTGTATACAGCACAAACCTGAACGCTGAGCAGCTCTGATGTGCAGACTTTGGGAGCTTTGTAGAGAAAGATCCTTTGCAAGATCTACAGATCAATCTGCGTCAAATGCGATTACCGAATACGATGGAACGATGAACTCTTTGCTCTACGCCGACGTCAGCATAGTGAAGCGTATAAAACTCGTTATGTTGAGCAGATGGAATACGACGATACAGCGAATAAAATAATCGAGGACGACCGCATCACCGTTGGAAGGACCAAGTAGAGGACAACCTGGCGAAACTCAAATATCGCTTAGGGGAGGGAGGGGGGTTCTAGGGTGGACCATTTTTACATAATCATAAAATTATAAATGTAAATGTATAATTTTTGTAATAAAGTAGTTTTTAGATATTATTTTCAAGATAATGGATTCTAGTTTAATACAAATAACAAAGTTAACTTCTATCCCATGTTTTATTTGGAGGAATGTATATCAAACTTAATATAACTTGCTGATAAAGATGTTCGCAGCTTTTGTGCTTGTGGCATCTTTTCCACTATTTCATTTCGGTGAAATTGACTGATATCAGGTATATCGCGAAACGTGACTTCATCGATCTTTCTTTTTAGATGCAAATTGAGTTGAAATCTAGAGAACCAATGGCTAATATAAGAATTTTATCAACATAAAATTAATTTTGCTTCTTGAATGTAGCGATAAACTTGATATTTTGAATATTTTGAATCATTAATTGATGAATTTAATAATTTTTGGGATTTGGAGGTGGATATTTTCTTTTGAGTGTTTCTCCAATTATCTTCACAGTTAATTTGGTAAGATATTGATACTTTCTAAGACCATTTTAGACCAATAAGGTGAATCTCGATTAACATTACATAACTTCTCATCAAAATAAATTCATGGATGTGTCCCATTACCATATAATACTGAACTTTCAACATTTCAATTTTTTTTTTTTGAAGCGAAGCTTTTTACTCCTCGTGCTGTGATTTGCTTAGAGTGAAATCTGAAAAATTTTCGACAGATTTTTTCTTGGAAATGTGATGGTTTCTTTATTGCTAGCGCTAATTAAAACAAGAAAATGTAATACTTTAATATTAAATACTAAAAATAAGTTCAGTTTCCCGTGGGGATCGAACCCGTGTCCCCTTAAATGATAGTCCAACACACTATCCACCAGGCCACAAAGACTTGATAAAAGCAGCTGTTAATTCAATATTAATTATAGCAGAAGCTATGCTGCAGTTGATCGTCACCATCTATCAATAGATATAGGGTTGTGTATTTGCTATGCTACAACTGACAAAAATTTGCTTTAATTTGCCATAAGGTGTCTCCAGCATCGGTGTGTTTGTATTGTGAATGCGTTTGTGGTGTTGTTGGTACAAAGAAAATTAGCAATGGCCACAAGTGCGTTAAATTTGTTGTAAAAAATTTGTTCAGTGCAGCCAAGCTCACAACCATGTGTGGAGAGTTAAAATGGAGAGTCGCTGGCATTATATGCTCGTATATGTAATTGGCGTGGAAATTTGACATTCAACAATAAAAAAAGAAGCAGTAAATATGTTTTCTGTATATATGTAATTTATTTTATGTTATTTTAAATTTTTGTGTTTAAAAGTTAATTTATTAAAAAGAAAAAATTATTGAGCTATCAAATCTATGTAACTGCGAAAAAGCTTCGCTTCTCTCGTGTGTCCAACGACGCACCTGTGTTTTTTTTGTGATGGAGTGTGCAAATACCAACTTAAAAAAAACTAAGCAAAAAAAGCAAAAATTAGAGCTTCTCCACACTAGCCCTCAGTCCACACTAGCTCTCAGTCCACACTAGCCCCCCTTTCTCCTAAAAGTTTATCATCTTACTCAGTCTTCATGCAAGCAACAATCATCAATTTATTTCTATTGAATATTCCCTGTACTTTTCTTTGAGCATTCCTTAAAAAAATTGTATCTTCATATGTCGTGATTATCCATATACAGTGAATCAAAAAAGTTTAGGCACAGTCAATTTTCTTGAGAAGAACTTTGCTTTAATATTTAAAACCAACTAATTTGGCCAACTTTTTGATGCAGTTAGTATCATTAGATGAATTTTAATTTAAATACACAAAAAAATTCCTTTACTTTATACACTACTCGAAATATAAGCGGAAGAAGAAAAAATGCATATGAAAAAAGCTCAGGCTGTTTGTGTACCTTGTTTTTGCAAATATAAGGTTAATGTATAAGTTCTCTTTAATCTATTCCGTTTTCTGCACATTATTATTGCGCAGCCATCCAATGTCAATTGATTTAAGTTAGTGTTGATTTTGATGTCGTGATTGAATGAGCAAAATGAGCAGTGGTACAAAAATATCGGTAGATGTTCAAAAAGTGCGATGTTGTGTCGTTGCTGCCTCAATAGCGACTAAGCGCGAGAGAGTAAGAATACTTGTGCAACGAGAGAGCTCTCTTTATTACTGCTATAGAATAAAAAAATTTACTCTATCGCTTTTCTACTGTGCTCATACCTGCTCTTACACTTTCTTCTATGCACAAATAAGTAACGACGTATGTAAGAGCACGTTGCTTTACTACACCAGCAGTTATCGAATAAAGCAATAACAAAAGAACACAAATATGAGTTTTCCATACACTTGATATTTTGCGCATATTTTTATTATTCAGCGCAAACATTGTTTGTTATGCAAGAGACTATTAATGTATTTTTTTTTCTTTAATAAAAACGTTTACACACGTCCCTATACAAAATCAAAATGACTTCGCATTTAGGAATTACAAAAAAAGCTTACAATCACCTTATAAAACGAACATATTAACATTTATTCAGTTCACATTCCTAAATATTCGTGTAGTTTATTAAATACTCGGAGAAAAAACTGAAACAACACGTAGCTTGCAAGCTCAGTTTAGTGCAATAGTGTATGGAAATAGAACACAGAACAAATAAGTAGGTATTCTCTTGCGCAGATCTTATCTGTACTACTTACACGACCTGTTGCTTACATTTATTCGCTTGCAGTGACTGCTATACCAAAGAAGCAGGATATATTCGCTTGTTGAATATATATTCATGCAGGGCTCTACTACTTATACTCAATATTGTAACGAAATTCTGTCTCCTCGTATAAATTAATACATCAGTCATAATTTCTAGAACTGATTAATTTTTTTATCTAGCTATATTAATCCTTAAGATCTTTCAAAATATGTTTGATCTGATAATCTATTTATATTCCTAGAACTTATTGTTACTTGATTTCGTCACGAAATTTAATTTCAGAATCTTAATATTAATCATTCAAACTTTGCTGAACGTAGTAATGTTTGTGAAATATTTTCTCCCCGGATTGAATAAACACCCACTTACTTCCCATTGATTTTTTCCCACAAACTTACCCTAGAATCCTGTTCCAGTTCCTCCTCGAGTGCACTGTATACCGGAGCGTACCAAGAGTACGCGTGCTGTTTACGCGTTACCGCAGCCGTTATGCCTGTTGTTGACACTGAGCTCGAGTTTCCTCGGTTAAAACTAGATTTACCCGTTACACCCGAAGTTAAACAGTAGTAGTTGTTGTTGCTATTCCCACAAGCTGTGCTCCCGCTACCGCTGTTTGTACCAATTAAATTATTATTGTAATTTAGCTGAAGACTATGGCGATGTTGTTGATTGTGTTGCTGCTGCTGCTGCTGCTGCTGCTGTGAATATGATGTTTGTTGCTGCCGATGCTTACGATTGCGTTCTGCTGATCTAAAGCTGCGATGTTGACGTCGATGAGCAGTGGTTGGTGTGGGTTGTAGCACTGTGGTCCCTATGTTGCCGACACTGGAACGTTTATGGTGTGTATTGATAAGATTGTTGTTGCTATTGGCGGAATTGCTGCGATAACGTTGATATATTTCCTGCTGTTGCGACAGATCCTTGCGTGTGAAAATCAATGAACCGCTGTTTTTATTCAAACAGAGTGAGCGCTGTGGACAGGTAACAGTTGTCTCGATATTTGTTAGCAATGGCTCTGTTTCGGATAACGGTAAGTTGATAACAATATCGTCGTGCTGATTGTGAGTCGGTGAATCAGCAGCAGGGAAGTTAATGATAAAATGCTCAGCAGGATCGTCGAAGATTTGAGTTCGTGTCTGATAGTAAAAACGCTCACCAGCGTAGCTGCCGTCTTCGCTAGAGGAAGACCTCGAATAGGGACAGTCACTGATCAAGGAGTTTGAACGTGCTCTGGCAGCAACAGGAGTACAACGCGGTAGTTCGTGATACGCTGCTGAGGCTAAGTTATGCGTGGGTGAGGAACTGAGATCAACCAGTTGGATCGAGTCCTCGTATGGTTGATATTTATAACGAGGCTGTTTAGAATGTTTTTGTTGTTTTTGTTGCTGATATGTATGAATATTGTTGCTCTGCACAGTTAAGGCAAATGTTCCTGCTTGGTCATTCGTGCTTTTTGTGGTAATGGATGCTGTTGTTATTGGCACTGATGAGCAGCTAAAATTTAACTGATTCTCCACCAAGATTTCTTTATGACTGAGTTTAACTTTACGCTGCAGTTGTTGATTAGCTAAGCTAGTTGGTGTTGTGGTTGTTGTTGTTGTTGTTGAGGTTAGTGACAGTGATTGCTGCTGCTGGTATGGGTGTTGGTGATGCTGATGATGTATGTGTTCATGCTGTTGCTGCAGTGCTGTTGCTTGCATTGGTGGTCTCATGATTTAATTTATTGTCACTCAAATTGCTGTTGCTGTCGAAAATGTTGCTGCTAAAACATGTTGCTGCTAATGCGTTAACCAAGTAACCGCTGTCTGTTGACAACAACATTTTGTAAGCGAACTGTTGCAGAAAGCATAGAAAGAAAGAGAAAGAGAAGGAGATAAGAACATAAATTAATTAAAGCTCATTAAAGAATCTTTTTTCTATTTATTCCAAATTCAATTTATGCCAAATCAGTTCAACTTAGTGAAAAACAAATCATTCCAGAGACAATGCAAATCTTTTCATGCGATCTGCATAAATTGCTGCTTTACTGATTTTACTCAGCAAAGCGGAAAATGAGATAAGTTGAAGTTATCGTTAAATCAGTGAAGCAAAAAGTCATCGATAAGAGTTGGATTTTGTAGTGTATGCACATTAATGCAAATTGATAAAATAAAACACAATGACTAATTTCCAAAAGGAGCAAATCGGAGAAAGCTAAGCAGTATAGTATGAAGAGATTTCATAGTTTAAGCACACAATTTAAGCAGTTTAAGAATTTCGGTAAGAAAGGGAAGAACCTTATGTAGAAGGTATATAAATATTACTTTCTAAATTATCTAAGGTAATCTAATCTAAAGTAAATAATCATGTTAAAAAAAAAATATGTGGTTACTCTAAAATCCGATTGTAAGTACTGTGCTAAGATAAATCTAACAATGAAAGGTCTCCAGGTGTCACTCGCCTATTTAAATGATTTTTGGATATACATATGATAGAGGACAAAAATCTAAGGTTGAAGTATTTTTTTATAAGTGCTCAATCGATAGTTTAAGGTTACAAAATGGCGTTTCAAAATCAGTAAAAATTTGGTTTTTTTAAAAGAAAGGTATTTCAAAGAAACACCTGAATGGCATCTACTTTTTAGAAATAAATTTTATCATTATTTTGTTGTGGAAATTTTAACAACATTGAGTCGATATCATGAAGATCTTGTACCCAAAACGTTTTAATTTTCAATTATGTTTAATTTAAGCTAATTTTAGGAGTAATCTTTTTTATTTTTTTACTTCCTTAACTATTTATATTAAAATTTTCTTTATTTAAAAATGCATTATTAGAAATAAAACGTTCGCTATACATAAAGACCACATTATGAGTATCAATAGTTTTGTTTTTTTTCGAACTTCCGGATGTGTAGATATTTGATATTTAACAGGACTTCCATACAAACTGTGTGCTTCTTACTTGTGTATGTATATTTCTATTCTTTTTTTTCAAAATAGATCCAAAATATTGAATATTTTCCTAAAAAGTTACATAAGAGTTATTTTTGTTGTAAGAATAATAAAAATTAAAAATTGCATTTTAGCCTGTTTTTCAAATGGCTTAGATTAATTAGAAAAAATTTTTCCGATCTAACACAAATATTAATTAATTATTTCTGTCATTAAATTAGTTTAATTTCATTTATTTTGTCGAATTTTTTTTTTAATATTTTTTTTTATATTTTTTACGGTACGGTAAAAACATAGTCATTAATAACTTTAACTAGCTTTTACCTTGAATTTTTTGCAGTTTTTGCTGTTCGAATTCAACTTTTTGCAGTCAAAGATACTTTTTACAAATCAAACTTCAAACTTTTGCAAATATTAAATATTATTTGTAACCAATGTTAGAATATTAAATTATATTGTCCCTCTGGCTGGCATCCCCTCTACGCCCATGTCATTCATTAAATAATTTCCCTTAAATTAATAATTAATCTAAATTATTAAATTGTCTAATGTAGTTCTAGGCTTTATATTTATAATCTTTTTCATTTAATTAAGTTTCATTTTATTTTTATTCGTTCATTTTCATTCGTTCAATTTTTAAAGATAATTCTTCCTCACATTATTTGTCCGCTTACTCATGTTATTAACCACTGTTTTCTCTCGTCCTCTTTTCCTGATTTATGGAAAATTGCAATTATTCTCCCCATAGCTAAGAAACCTAACCCTGGTGGACCTAGTGATTTTCGCCCAATAAGTATATTGTCGCCACTCTCTAAAGTTTGCGAAAAACTAATGGCTAACCAAATTAATAAACATATTAAGGAACAAAGACTTTTATCGCCATTGCAATCAGGCTTTCGTGCGGGGCATGGATGCTCTTCAGCGGTGGTCAAAGTTCTTGATGACATTAGACCTGAGTATGATGCTGGCAATATGACTTTACTTTGCTTACTTGACTTCTCAAAGGCCTTTGATACCGTCAACCATAATTTATTGTGTCTCAAACTTAAAAACCTATTCGGTTTTTGTGATAGTGCTATTAATCTTATGTCTAGCTATTTATGTAACAGGTTACAAAAAGTCAAGGTTGGCGAAGTTTTATCGCAACATAATCTTGTTATAAGTGGAGTACCGCAAGGCTCAATACTTGGTCCTTTACTATTTTCTTTGTTTATCAACGACATATTTTCCGTATGCAAGCATGCATCTATACATGCATATGCTGACGATGTACAGCTTTATTTTTCTCGTCGTATTGGACTTCTTGACGACCTGTGTTGCAGATTAAGCGAAGATCTTAACAGCATTAGTGAATGGGCTCACAATAATTATCTTCAACTGAATGCGGCCAAATCATATGTTTTGCCTATTTTCAAGAGTAAGTCTTATGTTGTTGACATTCCTGACTTATTTCTTGGTACTAATACGCTAAGTTTAGTGTCGAAAATTGTAAATCTAGGTTTTTGTATTAACTCTTCTCTGTCTTGTACTGATCACATCAACAGTGTAGTTAGAAAAGTATACAATACCCTGCGTAATTTGAGAATGTCAGCCAGAGCAACTCCTGTCAATGTGAGACGAATGTTAGTGATACAATTAATCTTACCTATAATAACTTATTCTGAACTGGTGTACAGTAAACTCGATTCATCCTCCCAGTTGAAATTGCAAATTGCTTATAATTATGCTACGCGCTATGTATATGGCCTGCGTAAGTTCGACCACCTATCCAGTTACAGGAATGCTATTCTTGGGTGTGACTTGTCTTCATATATTAATGCTAGGAACTGTATTTATCTCCATAAACTAATTCACACTAAAACACCCTCTTACCTTTATGATAAATTACAATTTAGTCTATCTCAAAGAAGTAATATTTTGATAGTACCTAGACATTTTTCTTTGAACTCTTCACACTTCTTTTTCATTAACGCTATCAGACTGTGGAATGCTCTTCCACGCAGACTGCGACAAATCTCTAGGGCAGCGATCTTTAGGCAATCTATTTTTTCTCATTTTTCATCTACTTAAGTAAAAAACTATATAAATCAATTCAAAATCAACTAAAATAATTGTTATATTATATTAAGTAACTTTCGAAACGTTGATATAATTTAAATTTTTAAATTTTTGGCTTTAAAGTTTTAAAATTTTTATTTAATTATGTTGTATTTAAAAGAACCTAGTTCTTACTGTACTTATGTCTTCTTACCTCAATAAATATGTAATATATGTAAATATGTAAATATATGCGGTGGTTTTAACCACCAAAATCCCCCTGTGTGCACCCCTGTTTGTTGAATGTATTTTTTGAAATAAATACGCAGATGATATTATACAAATTGCGTTTATACCAATCAAGATAATTTTTTTTTTTTCAATTGATATTTTTTTTAAACAATTTCTTTTGAAATAAGTCTCTTGTGGAAAGGGACTTTGAGTATATCGCTCGTTTTCTTCAATAACGTCAGAACACAAAAAATCTGATTTTTCAGGGGAAGCATTTTAAGTACTGAACACACGGTCAGAGGCAAATAAAACTAACGTTTCTTCATCTTTTGTTTCTGTAAATAAGAAATATATTGAACTTAAGTTATTACATAGTCTGCTCTCACGCGAAAAGTAAAGAAGATATCGTCACCAAAATTACTTGCTATGTAATCAACTTAATTTTTACTTTTTTTGTATTTTAACGTTATTGAAGAAAACGACCGAATATGATCCAGTGTTAAGGAGAATTATGTTGTTTTGCCAAAAATTAATTTAACCTTATTAATTTTTTGAAAATTTTTCAAACTGAATGAGGAAAGCTGTTTTGTCAACTTTAATTTTAAAAAAGGTCGAAAGAATTTGGATCGTTGATGATATATCTTCTTAACTGAAAATCTTAAAAATAGAAGAGTGACAGCAAAAGAAGTGTATTAAAATATATATGATAAAAATTATGAAAAAGTTTCTTATCTCGAGAGAAGTTATTTTGTAAAATATCCACAGAATAGATTTCCTACAACCATTCGTAAAACATAGTCGCTTAAAAAAGTTATCCGTACAACGAGAAGGAAAGCCAAGTTGTTTTTTGTAAAAAAAAAATTTCACTGAGTTAAATACTTATGTGTTAATCACAAAAATATTTGTACCAGCCAAACATATTTTTAAAATTAAAATATCTATACTACATACCAAAACAAAGTTAGCTGCAATAAAATGCAACTCCAAGCTGGTAAGGCAGTGTAAAGCGGAACTAGCCAGGCTAGGTCAATTGATAAACATTACTTAAATTTGGGTTCCCAGACACAGAAACATTTGTGGTTATGAAAAAGAGGACGAGCTGGCCAGGTTGGGCTCTTCTCTTCATGCTTCAAGAGCAGAGCCAGTCTTAGTTCACTTGAATACAAAAAAGCCAGAAGGACTCTCACACTATCTTGACATAGCTTTTTGGAGATGGAGAAATTTGACAACCTGAAAAGGAGGCCCTCATACAACCTGGAAAAACCCGCGAACTGAGATCCTGAACTGACATGGTGAGAATCACGGCGGCATTGGAGCACGCAGAGAGAATTAGAATTCCCTTAAATTTCCACTGTCGCAGGTGCAATGGTCCTAGAAAAAAGGAAACTTTCTATGTGCTTGCTCGGCATTGGCAAGATGTAAATTAAAAATACTAAATAAATCTTTGTTCGCCAACCCAGAAAAACTCTCAACCCTGAAAATCAACGACCTAATTACATTTTTAAATGGAGCGGGTCAGTTTTCTGTTTGTCAAAAGCATGTATTGCCGAAATGCTGTAATTTTGTACAGTATTTTTAATATTCTGTACGCTTGAAATTCTGTTTTGTAAAATACTGTTTGCTTAAAGACTGTATTTCAATGTGATGTTTTTTCAGAATGTAGTTTTCAAATTCTGTTTTGAATTAACTGCATTAAAGTATTAAGATTGCGCCTTTTACAGAACTTTGTTAAACCACAATTTCGTCAATCAGTATTTTATAAAAAAGTAAAATTTTGGCATACAGAATTTTTTAACACACTTTTATGTAAGTGTAGAATTTTGTAAACAGAATTTCATACACATAGAAAACTGGACTGAACCCATTTTTAAATCGTACTGGAGGACTAAATTGACTTGCAACTTAACCATCCAGCTCTACACACTTGAACGCACAAGAATAGGAGGTTGTGGCACCAAAATGGCTCATGGATCTAATTGGATATTGTCTACAGCAGTATCAACACTCAAACTTACCAACCAACCCACCATCCCAGCAATTATTTTGGAGTAAATTGAAAAGAAACAATCTAGTTCATTTCTTGTGCAATGAGAGTTAGTTTTGAGTTAGTGCGAAAAACCGTTTAGCAAACTATTTTGTGTTTGTTTTTATGTTTTCGTATATACCATATTTCGTGAGTAGTTCATACAATTTCATCTTAATTAAATACTATAAATTAGAAATGTTAACGTCATATTCGGGTAGATGGAAAGTATGATACAATAAGCAGGATGTTTTTGAAACGAAGCTTTTTACGCCTCGTTCTGTGATTTGCTTGGGTTAAATCTAAAAAACGACACTTTTTTCGACAATGTTTTTCTTAGAATTTATTTATTTTTGTTTCTTGCATCTCTTATAACAAGAAAATGTTATTTCAATATATAAAAAATATTTCTTCACACCGTTGCGATCAGTAGTTCAATACACTATCCCAGGCCCGTAGCCAAGGGGGGACGATTTTAGGTGGTCAAACCCCTTCTCCCCCTTAGGGTCCAGAAAGTATGAAAAAATAACACAAATGAGACTATTAAATTCAAAATGTAATTTTTTTTAAGATCATGTTAATTTACTTGAAGATGCAAACGTTTAAATATTTTCAAAGCCAATTTAAAAAACTTCGCTTAGTTAATGAAAAATTTGTCTGGCCAAATGAAAGATTAACTTTGCTTTAAAGGCATAAAGAACCGTTTTCAATTGTAGATTTTGATACTCAAAAAGACCCTGATATCCGGAAAAATATGTACTTGAAATTGTACCTACCTAGAACGAATATAATTTCATAAATTATAAAAATAAGGTTGACACTTTTTATGCAATATCTAAGCTTATTGGACCCAAAAGCTTTGAGAAAGCATTTTTTTGAATGAATTTTTTTTTTTAATTATTAAAAGCTTATAATGCAAAAAAAATGCACCACGAAAATAAACACATTATGGGGTATTTCACGTAAAGTGGATGACTAAAAAATTGCCCATTCTATTTTGTTGTTTTCTTGATATATAAGACATATAAAATCTTAAACTTGGTACAAAAATCTAGCCCTGCACGAAGTCTTTTCCAAATTACAGGTTTTGAAAAATTACATAAAAGATAAATATTCTTTTTTTAAAAAATGCTCAATAAAAAAATTTTTTAAAACATTTTATACCGTCCAATCCTTAGCGGATTTGATGATTTTTTAATCATGTTACCAAATTCTCATAAGAAAAATTAACGATTACAGTTTTTTAAACTACGGCATTTGTAAAATTAAAAAATAATATAATATAATATAAAAAATAGAATATTAAAAAATAAGTT
Organism: Coremacera marginata; assembly: GCA_914767935.1. Classification (NCBI taxonomy): domain Eukaryota; kingdom Metazoa; phylum Arthropoda; class Insecta; order Diptera; family Sciomyzidae; genus Coremacera; species Coremacera marginata. The sequence continues at coordinate 143,990,930 of OU612044.1, forward strand.
GGAAGTTCAAAAAATTTATTTTTATTTTTTTAATTTGCAAATAGCTTAAATTTACATCCACGACTGATTGAATGAATATCAAAAACAAAAAAAGTAACTTTTAATAAAAAATTTTCCAGTTTTCAATTTCTTTTGAAGTCTTATTTTGATGCGATATCCTAAATAAAATATTGGGTATAAGAAACTGAATATATTGGCCAAAACCAGTTTTCGAATTACAGCTTTTGAAAAAATAATCTGAGATTTAAATATGACTTTTATCGGAGTTGATTCCTCTGCTCAAGAAATATGAATAAAAAAATATATATAGTAATTGTTATTGGAATTGAATGATTTTGTCAGTCAGGATATCAATTTTTTAATGAAGAAATGGAACAGTTGAATTTCTAAAGATTTTAAAATATGTTCTTTTGAATATAATATCAATTGTCGAAATCGTTTTCGGGAGCAGTAATATTTTGGCCTTTAATGATAACTCGAACTAGAGTTCACACAGGTCCAAATACTTGTACACAAGCTGGGGATCAATAAATACGTAAGAAGGCCAAAAAGAAACCAAATCTAAAGACTAAAAAATTTTGTTCTCCCGTTTATGTGAAATGTCCCATAAAAGTTGTGAATCCAAGCTTCAACAGGTGAACTTGGTAAAAAATGTTGCAATTTTTCATAGCTAATTTTAATTTCGTTTTTAAGAAACTGCAGGAAATCTTACCTATTTTTGCCTTTCAAACTTATATTGTTGTATTAGCAAAACTTTGTTATAGAAATTTTTATTGTGCTAGTTTTCGGAATTATACTTTTTAAAAGATAAATTCAAGTTCTCAATTTGGATCATTTTTCAAAAAAACCATACACAAAAATCGAAGACTTCAATTTGATAAAAATATTCAATAAACTCTTGCCATTTCTCTAATGGTCATTTAAAAACGGGTATAGTCCCAAGTAGTCTTCAGAGAAAACGGATTTGTTAAGAAAAATTTCCATATCCTTGCGTTAAGTTTTTTACTGGTATCTACTTATATATTTTTTTAACAAAACCCCCTTCCCCCCTAAGGTAAATCCTGGCTACGGGCTTGCACTATTCACTGATCCAAAAACCTATGTTAAACAAAGTGTTTGATTCAATATTAGGTATTACTGCAGCTATCTTGCAGCAGATTACAATAATCTCTAAATAGATAAAAGATTTTGTATTGGCTATTCTACATATAAATACATTCCACATAAAATGTGCTTCTACTGGCTACAAGATGTCCCCAGCATCGGTGTTTTAATAAAGTACAATTTTAGCTCTGTTGCAGCATATTGAAAAATTTATATATTAAAAGGATTGGCTTTTTTGCATATCCAACATATTTAGCAGCTATCCAAATATAAGAAAAAATGTTGCTTCTACTTGCTTCATAGAAGATATCATCGGCATCGGCAAAAATTAGCAATTGCCCACAAGTGCGTTGAAATAACAATGAATGAGCACTTAATAAAATAAATAAAATAATAATTAAAACGTGTGTTTTTTAATTTACTCTATGTAATTTTAAATTTTTTAATTCAAAAGCTTTTTTATTAAAACAAAAAAAAAACATCAATTATTAAATCTATGAAACTGCAAAAAAAACTTCGCTTCTCTCGTGTATCTTACGAGAGTTTAAATGAGCCCATTATTGAAGATCTTATTAATGTATCATTGCTAAAATAATGAAAAGGTTAAAGGCCAACTCACTTGAGTTAAGATAGTGTCCGTTATAAAATTGGGAGATGTTTAAGATTTAATTTATGGTTCAGTACTTCTTGCAATCAAATTCAAACTTATCTCAATTACAAAAAAAAAAAAATGTTTAAGTCCGTTAATTCCGTTAGTCCGTTAATTCATAACGGAACTAGTTAAGGAGCTAGTTGAGAAGTATGGCAAAAAATAATGCCTAATGCGACAACTGTCTTTTTATATGACATCAACGTGATCTGAACCCGGGATTTGAAGGATATTAAAGTGGCAAAATCAGTTTATAACTAGTTAAAAACTATTTTCCAAAATTAATTTTATTTTTGTTGTTCCATTGTTGCTCTAGTTTCTTATATTCAAATCCAGAATAAAATAAATAAAAAAAGTGAAAACCATTTCATTGAGTTTTTTTTTCATTTCTTTATTTTAGTTCACTTAAAATGTTCACTTAACTTTAGTAGTCTTTTATAAAAATAAATGTTTTTTTAACCTCATCGATATATATCAAAATTAATTAAAGTAGATCACGAAAATTTATTCCTTCGCATATATTTAATATTTTTTTTTTTTCATTGCATAGGAAAGTAAAAAAATCAATTGTGTTGCCTTGGCTTCACTTTCCATTCCATTGACCAAAATTCGGCAAAGTACCAAATGCATAGCAAATGCTTCCTTGCTAACTGTAAAAACAAAGACCACAAAATAACAAAAAAACAAAAAAAAAAAACACCGAACAAAATTGGGAAATTATTTCTTTTATCGTATTTCAAACTGAAAGCAGAGGGATTTTGTCTCGTTACAAGGATAATATTTTGTCCTTTTTGGTGGCAAAAAAGAAAGCCACACAAGTCACGATGTAATACAATAGCAGCAATATACTATAGAACAGCAGCTAGAGGGACGAAGCAGCGTATAGCTCAATAAAATGGCAGAGAGAAAAGAGCAAGAACAAAAACAAGGAAAAGACCAATAAGCAAGAAGAAAAAAAAAAAAAAATAAAACAATCCTGGTTAAAAGTGCTGGAAACTATGATAAAAAATTGGAATTTAATGAATCATCGGAGCGGAAATAATATCTGAGTTGTGGTGGGAATTCATGAAGCAAGCACCGACCTACAGACGGACGGAACTAACAAAGCTAGTGTGTGTGAGTGTGTTTGTGTGAGGAGCTGGTGGTACCAGAGGGTGTTTGAATATGCGTCTGCACAAAAGCCGGAAGCTGCCAAAGCACAACAAGTGAGCGGACGAACACTAGTGCTGACATAAAAATTCACACTAAGAAACGGGAGGGGGGAAAGGAAATGTAGAAAAAGAATTTTAGTTTCTTTTTCAGCTGACGAAAATTCAGCTGATAGAACCTGAGGCAATTGTCGATTTGTTAAACCGTTTTTGTCGAAATAATTTCCATGAACGCTTTCAGCACGAATCACTGAACAATCTGAGCAAAAGATTTGTACGAAATTCGTGCAAATCTGCATAATGGACTTTTTTCTTAAAGGCTGCTGCTGCTGCTCCTCCTCTATTCCTATAAATAAAATGCAGCTCTTGACTTGCAAATGCGATGCTAATTTTTGCCAGTGTAGCTTTTTGTGTCTGACTGCCTTTCTGTCTGCCTGAAAATAATTTTACATTTTCTGTTGCGGACCGCTGCTGGTGCAATTTGCTCAGCTGTCAGTTTCCAATAAACTACAAGTAATTTACACAAATATATCCTTGTATGTGTTCACATACATATTTGAGTTTGTATGTGTGCGTGTATTCGGGCTCGTGTGAAGTAATGGGCTTGAATACATAACATTAGAGGAAATTGAAATGTCCTGATATGCGGCCATTTGACAGTGACACAAATAATAATGGCATGAAAAGCAGCACAGTGGATGTAGGCAGCATGGATAGAATTATCCTAGCGGGACTTGTTATATGTGGTTTTCAGTTTTTTTTTTCTATTTTTCTGTGAGAAATGAATTTAGCGATTGCCTATTAATATTGAATTGAGAGTGATATTTCAGTACATATCTTCCAGACAGCCAGAACATGCGGAAGACAGTGGTTTAGATAAAATATTTTTATGATATGAAAAAACCGTTATGTGCTTTCGGAAATGCTTTAATGGTGCAAAAGTTATTTAAACACAAAAATGAGATAGCTTTTTTATGGTATTCAGTTTAATTTTATGGGACTATTTGAAAGGATTTTTACGATTAAAGAAGTTTAAGTAGAGTTTTAGTGGTATTCCAAGAAAATACATCATGAACGATAAATATCTAAATTCATAAAAAATAAGCTCTCTAAGCTGGTATATTAAGAAAGAAAGTTCATTAAATGGTAAGGTCATAAAATTAATAACTTTAAAATTATTTTATTGTTCTTGTATTTAAAATGAGACTTTAAAGTGCCAACTTCTTTCTTAAACAATAAAATGCAATAAATATTAAAACCAACAGAAAACAGCAAAAACAAAACCAAACCGTGCGTGGCAGATATAAATAAAGTTTTATTTTTAATATTTTTAAATGCTTCATATGACCTATTAAGGACGGAATAATGTGCCAAAGAAGATTCAACAAAGCATGAGGTTCAATAACTAGATATCAAACAGATGGGGTAATGTGTACCGTGGGGTGATGTGTAACACGGCGATTTTTCATACAAAATGTTGACATATGAGTGAATGAACAACTGTGATATGTTTCTTTTGACAGCATCTAGTTTTTCATAAGTGTTTGAAGTATGCAGACATACATTTCGTTAGAGTTTTTGAGATATAATTTTTGTTAAAAAGTTCTTTTTAATTAAGAAAAAATAGCATTGCGGATAAATTTTCTTCAGAACATAAAAGTGAGTTGACGTGAAATGTGCTATGGTTTAATATATTTAAATATAACAAAAGATTTTGCATATTTTCACGCTGTGATAAAATACCTTCAATGAGAAAAAAGTAACTTACAACGGGGTTATGTGTAACACACAAGGTAGGGTGATGTGTAACACATCTTACACATTATAATTGCCATTGAAGAGGCAATAACGTCAAACTCTGAAATGCCATCCACATTAACGACATTAAAAAAGATCGGCACTGCATCTAACAATACCACACAAACGTTAACAGTTGCAGGAGGTGGCAAACAAAAAAAAATTATGAAAAGGGAAACCAAACAAACAAATAAAGCGAAACCGACGTTATTCGTCTTCATCCGAAGAAAATCGAGATTTTTGCGTGATTCATTGTGATTTTTGCCAAAATATTTATATCATAAAAATTCAGCTGAGCTACGTGAAGTACCCAACCAGCCGTTTAATTTGTGAGAGTTGCCACTACGGTATGGATGTTTCCGACAATTTATCGTTTTACATTTGAAAATTAATTTGCTTACAATTAATAAAGCCATTCATATATTTTATTGAAGATACGTCTGTGTGTATGTGCATTGAGATTCAGACAGATTTACGAGATATTCCTTTTATTTTATTAAACTTTTATCATAAAACTTTTACTAAACATAAAAAAACTAAATTTCCTGGTTTTAAACCAACATCTTGTTGGTGTTACACATCACCCACTGATTTGAAAAAGGCCAAAAAAGCCATGAAAACACTCACTTCTTCTGCAACGATAAGGCGCTCACACCAATAAAAACTTTAACTTTTTAACACTTTTATTAAAGCATATAAAAACATGTTACATATCATCCCACTTCAGCCTACAGAGATTTAGAAAGTAGTAATTTAGCATCTGTTGGTTCTTTTAAATCTGTGGTGCTAATAGTTTTGTCCATTTTTGCAAATTAACTAAAGTTGAATTTTTACTTCTGATTTAAAAAAAAAAAAAGACTGAACAATCATTCCAGCAAACCCAAATGTTCGCAATCGTTTCGAATTTGTTATATTTGTTATATTTCAAAATCTTTCCGATTTCGGAATCCGACTTCGTTGCAAAATCTTAAAGAAATGTCGTAGTTTTCTATTAAAATCAATATTCAATTTAAAATTATGTAATCTCGGTACTTTATTTCAATTCAAAGTTATGCACCTCTAAAAAAACCATTCTTTAGTGTGCACCTATTACATTTTTCCTAAAGTCGGCATTTGGTAAATTTTTACTACGATAAAGATGCCAAGTTTAATGTATAAAATCATTAATAAGTTGAAAATAATAAGATGGCCTTTTGTTTTTATTTACATGATTTATTTATTAAAATTTAATTTTATGATTAAAATACCTGCGCTGGCTGGTAACATTTTCCTAACATTTTCATTAACATTCCATTAATGATGATACCTTGAGGTGTGGTAGTAGCATATAACTCCCATTATATAACTCCATTTTTAAAATTTATACCTGAAGTTTGTTCTCTTTTTATTATGTTAAATAACTTTCAAAATTTACCCAATAAATTTTAAATATGCGAAAAATGATATCAAGACAAACGGTTAAAACTTACCCGCAAGATTTTTAAATAATTTCTTTACCGCTAGCCTGACTATATAATTAAAACCATGTCATTTAAGTGTAAATGAGCGTGAAATAAGCCCTTTCACAGACGGAATTACTTCGAAAAATTTAAGCGGTTTGATTTACAAGGTGTACCTACAAACACAGCACTCCATACACATACATAAATAAGCACAAAAACAATGGAAAAAAGGTGGATGCTCTTGTATGTAAAATAACCCCCATAACTGAACAAAAGTCGACGTTTGGCAGCCCCCAGTAATAAATGTCAACAACATGATTAATCATGTGGCAACGCTGATCCTGCGCGCATAAATTTAAATGTCCTTAAAGCTAGCAGCAGGCAGAGGAAACGACACACAAAAAATAATAAACATCGGAACTGCCACACTAAGCCAAAAGCAGCAGCTGCTGTTGATGCCAGAGCGGAAACGCACAAATACTAACTTATGTAGCAGGGCAAATCATGTAAAAACACAATAGCGCTAAACGGGCATGAAAATGTTGAAATAAATTGAAAAATTTTAACGTATATTTGGCAAAATTTTAATGCCAAGAAATTCGTTTCTATTTTTGCGTAGAATATATTTAACGCTCGACTGAAATTTTTCAATCTCATTCGTTTATTTTGATATCACGATTTCAATCAATCATAATTTTTATTATTATTTTTTTGTTTCTTGTTTTTAAGTAAAGGAAGTGAACATTTAGGCTTGTTCTTCTGTATCGCATGCTTGCAAATGTATTGTATTTGCAAATGAAACTGGGTGCCATCAGATTATTTGAATGACTGCGATGACAGGCTTAAATTCATTATACCTGAAAACGAAAAATTTGCACTTCAATTTTATATAATAATATAGATATATACAGCAGTTGCTTCCATTTTTGTCTTTTGTTACTGTTTTTGCTATTCTTCTTGCAATATTAAAAAAACACAGGTGCGTCGTTGGACATAGATTTGATAATATAATGGATGTTTTTTTAATAAAATACTTTTGAAATTAAAAAGTTTAGTATAACATAAAGTAAATTAAAAAACACACTGATAATATATTTTTGACTTTTGGGGACTTTTTTGTTAAAATACCAAAATCCAACCTAAAAAAAGAACGAAGTGAGAAAAACGGTATGTTAGCTAAATTAGAAATATTAAATAACATTATTAATAACAAATAACACAAGAAATATTTTCCAAAAATTATCGGTACCCCGCCCCTTTGTGGTATTGTAATATTTAAATATTTTAGTATTGTAATATTTTACTATTATTATATTCTAATGTTATGATATTCTAATATTCTAATATTCTAATATTCTAATATTCTAATATTCTAATATTCTAATATTCTAATATTCTAATATTCTAATATTTTAATATTTTAATATTCTAATATTCTAATATTCTAATATTCTAATATTCTAATATTCTAATATTCTAATATTCTAATATTCTAATATTCTAATATTCTAATATTCTAATATTCTAATATTCTAATATTCTAATATTCTAATATTCTAATATTCTAATATACTAATATTCTAATATTCTTATATTCTAATATTCTAATATTCTTATATTCTAATATTCTAATATTCTAATAATCTAATATTTTAATATTCTAATATGCTAATATTCTAAAATAACAATATTGTTATATTGTTATATTGTTATATTGTTATATTGTTATATTGTTATATTGTTATATTGTTATATTGTTATATTGTTATATTGTTATATTGTTATATTGTTATATTGTTATATTGTTATATTGTTATATTGTTATATTGTTATATTGTTATATTGTTATATTGTTATATTGTTATATTGTTATATTGTTATATTGTTATATTGTTATATTGTTATATTGTTATATTGTTATATTGTTATATTGTTATATTGTTATATTGTTATATTGTTATATTGTTATATTGTTATATTGTTATATTGTTATATTGTTATATTGTTATATTGTTATATTGTTATATTGTTATATTGTTATATTGTTATATTGTTATATTGTTATATTGTTATATTGTTATATTGTTATATTGTTATATTGTTATATTGTTATATTGTTATATTGTTATATTGTTATATTGTTATATTGTTATATTGTTATATTGTTATATTGTTATATTGTTATATTGTTATATTGTTATATTGTTATATTGTTATATTGTTATATTGTTATATTGTTATATTGTTATATTGTTATATTGTTATATTGTTATATTGTTATATTGTTATATTGTTATATTGTTATATTGTTATATTGTTATATTGTTATATTGTTATATTGTTATATTGTTATATTGTTATATTGTTATATTGTTATATTGTTATATTGTTATATTGTTATATTGTTATATTGTTATATTGTTATATTGTTATATTGTTATATTGTTATATTGTTATATTGTTATATTGTTATATTGTTATATTGTTATATTGTTATATTGTTATATTGTTATATTGTTATATTGTTATATTGTTATATTGTTATATTGTTATATTGTTATATTGTTATATTGTTATATTGTTATATTGTTATATTGTTATATTGTTATATTGTTATATTGTTATATTGTTATATTGTTATATTGTTATATTGTTATATTGTTATATTGTTATATTGTTATATTGTTATATTGTTATATTGTTATATTGTTATATTGTTATATTGTTATATTGTTATATTGTTATATTGTTATATTGTTATATTGTTATATTGTTATATTGTTATATTGTTATATTGTTATATTGTTATATTGTTATATTGTTATATTGTTATATTGTTATATTGTTATATTGTTATATTGTTATATTGTTATATTGTTATATTGTTATATTGTTATATTGTTATATTGTTATATTGTTATATTGTTATATTGTTATATTGTTATATTGTTATATTGTTATATTGTTATATTGTTATATTGTTATATTGTTATATTGTTATATTGTTATATTGTTATATTGTTATATTGTTATATTGTTATATTGTTATATTGTTATATTGTTATATTGTTATATTGTTATATTGTTATATTGTTATATTGTTATATTGTTATATTGTTATATTGTTATATTGTTATATTGTTATATTGTTATATTGTTATATTGTTATATTGTTATATTGTTATATTGTTATATTGTTATATTGTTATATTGTTATATTGTTATATTGTTATATTGTTATATTGTTATATTGTTATATTGTTATATTGTTATATTGTTATATTGTTATATTGTTATATTGTTATATTGTTATATTGTTATATTGTTATATTGTTATATTGTTATATTGTTATATTGTTATATTGTTATATTGTTATATTGTTATATTGTTATATTGTTATATTGTTATATTGTTATATTGTTATATTGTTATATTGTTATATTGTTATATTGTTATATTGTTATATTGTTATATTGTTATATGTTATATTGTTTATTGTTATATGTTATATTGTTATATTGTTATACTTGTTATATTGTTATATTGTTATATTGTTATATTGTTATATTGTTATATTGTTATATTGTTATATTGTTATATTGTTATATTGTTATATTGTTATATTGTTATATTGTTATATTGTTATATTGTTATATTGTTATAGTTTGTTATATTGTTATATTGTTATATTGTTATATTGTTACTATTGTTTATATTGTTATATTGTTATATTGTTATATTGTTATACTTGTTATATTGTTATATTGTCTATTGTATATTGTTATATTGTTTATTGTTATATTGTTATATTGTTATATTGTTATATTGTTATATTGTTATATTGTTATATTGTTATATTGTTATATTGTTATATTGTTATATTGTTATATTGTTATATTGTTATATTGTTATATTGTTATATTGTTATATTGTTATATTGTTATATTGTTATATTGTTATATTGTTATATTGTTATATTGTTATATTGTTATATTGTTATATTGTTATATTGTTATATTGTTATATTGTTATTGTTATATTGTTATATTGTTTATTGTTATATTGTTATATTGTTATATTGTTATATTGTTATATTGTTATATTGTTATATTGTTATATTGTTATATTGTTATATTGTTATATTGTTATATTGTTATATTGTTATATTGTTATATTGTTTATTGTTATATTGTTATATTGTTATATTGTTATATTGTTATATTGTTATATTGTTATATTGTTATATTGTTATATTGTTATATTGTTATATTGTTATATTGTTATATTGTTATATTGTTATATTGTTATATTGTTATATTGTTATATTGTTATATTGTTATATTGTTATATTGTTATATTGTTATATTGTTATATTGTTATATTGTTATATTGTTATATTGTTATATTGTTATATTGTTATATTGTTATATTGTTATATTGTTATATTGTTATATTGTTATATTGTTATATTGTTATATTGTTATATTGTTATATTGTTATATTGTTATATTGTTATATTGTTATATTGTTATATTGTTATATTGTTATATTGTTATATTGTTATATTGTTATATTGTTATATTGTTATATTGTTATATTGTTATATTGTTATATTGTTATATTGTTATATTGTTATATTGTTTATTGTTATATTGTTATATTGTTATATTGTTATATTGTTATATTGTTATATTGTTATATTGTTATATTGTTATATTGTTATATTGTTATATTGTTATATTGTTATATTGTTATATTGTTATATTGTTATATTGTTATATTGTTATATTGTTATATTGTTATATTGTTATATTGTTATATTGTTATATTGTTATATTGTTATATTGTTATATTGTTATATTGTTAATTGTTATATTGTTATATTGTTATATTGTTATATTGTTATATTGTTATATTGTTATATTGTATATTGTTATATTGTTATATTGTTATATTGTTATATTGTATATTGTTATATTGTTATATTGTTATATTGTTATATTGTTATATTGTTATATTGTTATATTGTTATATTGTTATATTGTTATATTGTTATATTGTTATATTGTTATATTGTTATATTGTTATTGTTATATTGTTATATTGTTATATTGTTATTGTTATATTGTTATATTGTTATATGTTATATTGTTATATTGTTATATTGTTATATTGTTATATTGTTATATTGTTATATTGTTATATTGTTATATTGTTATATGTTATATTGTATATTGTTATATTGTTATATTGTTATATTGTTATATTGTTATATTGTTATATTGTTATATTGTTATATTGTTATATTGTTATATTGTTATATTGTTATATTGTTATATTGTTATATTGTTATATTGTTATATTGTTATATTGTTATATTGTTATATTGTTATATTGTTATATTGTTATATTGTTATATTGTTATATTGTTATATTGTTATATTGTTATATTGTTATATTGTTTATTGTTATATTGTTATATTGTTATATTGTTATATTGTTATATTGTTATATTGTTATATTGTTATATTGTTATTTTGTTATATTGTTATATTGTTATATTGTTATATTGTTATATTGTTATATTGTTATATTGTTATATTGTTATATTGTTATATTGTTATATTGTTATATTGTTATATTGTTATATGTTATATTGTTATATTGTTATATTGTTATATTGTTATATTGTTATATTGTTATATTGTTATATTGTTATATTGCTATATTGTTATATTGTTATATTGTTATAATGTTACATTGTTATATTGTTATATTGTTATATTGTTATATTGTTATATTGTTATATTGTTATATTGTTGTATTGTTATTGTTATATTGTTATATTGTTATATTGTTATATTGTTATATTGTTATATTGTTATATTGTTATATTGTTATATTGTTATATTGTTATATTGTTATATTGTTATATTGTTATATTGTTATATTGTTATATTGTTATATTGTTATATTGTTATATTGTTATATTGTTATATTGTTATATTGTTATATTGTTATATTGTTATATTGTTATATTGTTAAATTGTTATGTTATATTGTTATATTGTTATATTGTTATATTGTTATATTGTTATATTGTTATATTGTTATATTGTTATATTGTTATATTGTTATATTGTTATATTGTTATATTGTTATATTGTTATATTGTTATATTGTTATATTGTTATATTGTTATATTGTTATATTGTTATATTGTTATATTGTTATATTGTTATATTGTTATATTGTTATATTGTTATATTGTTATATTGTTATATTGTTATATTGTTATATTGTTATATTGTTATATTGTTATATTGTTATATTGTTATATTGTTATATTGTTATATTGTTATATTGTTATATTGTTATATTGTTATATTGTTATATTGTTATATTGTTATATTGTTATATTGTTATATTGTTATATTGTTATATTGTTATATTGTTATATTGTTATATTGTTATATTGTTATATTGTTATATTGTTATATTGTTATATTGTTATATTGTTATATTGTTATATTGTTATATTGTTATATTGTTATATTGTTATATTGTTATATTGTTATATTGTTATATTGTTATATTGTTATATTGTTATATTGTTATATTGTTATATTGTTATATTGTTATATTGTTATATTGTTATATTGTTATATTGTTATATTGTTATATTGTTATATTGTTATATTGTTATATTGTTATGTAATTGTCATATTTAAATATAAGGCGTAGTTTTTGTAATATTAAATGATTAAAAATTTTAAATTTTCATTTTAAAACCTTAGTTCAGAATCAATGTCAACAGTAAACAGCTTAGATTAAGGTTTGTATAAATAAGTTCAATATGCAAAGTGAGCAGATTTCCTTTCAAATATTTCAGTAAATATAAGGTACATATCGCTACCTTAATATAGAAAGGCCAAAACAAAGTTCTGCAATTTCTACAGTAAAAAGAATTGTAACATCGCTACATCACTTATAGTTTTTAAAAAAAAATTTTTTTACAAAAAATTCGAAACTACAGAACTTCATTTTTTATTAAGTTTTCTCCTTCTCCTATTGACTTAGGGCCTTTTGAGATAGGGCCTTTCTATATTAAGGTAGCGATATATAGTTTTAATTAACAACAAACATTCTCTCATCGCATCTCCCTATTTCCTTTTTCTATTTAAATTTATAAAAAAATCATGTATTTTTAGATGTTCGTCTTTTTGCGCCTCATCAAAATTTAAATATTAAAACAATGTTGATTAATAAAAAGACATCACTCCACAGAAATTAACCTTTCTCTGCATGTTGTTGATATTCTTGCATACACAAATCAAAAACGGTTTTTCTCGAATAACAAAAAAAAAAAAAATTATACCAACTGATTAAGTAATTTGTAAATTGCGAGCACCACATGTGGCAAAAGTATCTGTCTCAAACAACACAACTTCAACGACAACAAATTCACAACAAACAACTGGCCATGACCAAGAGCCACTGCTAGTGTTTATAACTAACAGTGCATTTATATGTTTATGGAACAAACCATTTATTAACCAACACACTGTGGCTGCTGCAAACCGTTGAAAGCACTTCATTAATTTTTGGTTTTCCTTGGAAAAAATATCATACTGCGCTATGCTGCCCACATTTGCCTACCCCTAGCCGGAGAGCATAAATGCCCGCCCACACCCATAAAATATGGTAGCTATTATATTATTTACCGTTATGCTGGCAACAAAGATAAATCGCGGTCCAACGCTACCCCAAAGTAAAACAGAAATTATTTGATCTATTTTTGTTTTTTTTTTTTCATTCAGAGCATTTTCATAATGAATTGGTTTGGTTTATTTTTTTTTTTTTTTTAGCTTGGTGTTTATTGGTGCAAAACTGTACTGCTTAAATCGATGTTGAGAATTTGTCTTGTTGACAATTCGCATCATTTAATAATGTCGACAAACAAGCCGAGACAAACCAAAAATGCCTGCTTAACGACCTGCTCTGAGAACAATGCGAACGCCTTGCTGCAACCTAAACTCCACCCATTAGCGATGGCAACATCGGAGACCGAAGAATCAGACCCAGTCAACCCATTCAAGTTGGTGGAAAATAACTGCTTTGTGGAAAATGAACGAAGATTAATGATTCATGGAAAGCGCTGCAATATGTCAACCATCAACAGCAACAACAACAACAACAACAGTCACTAAAGTGTAGACATAAGTTGGTAATGGAATCTATGAGAACGCAGACGACGACGTCTGTAGCATGTTTGAGTTGGCGGTTTCTACGGAATTTATTTGGGTTGGTCACATTATTTGAATACTTTTTTGTGCATATTAAATATCTGATCGATTTTATCGACATCCTTAAACAGGACGCAGAAGTATTTACAACAGGATATCATATTTGATATAGGAAATCATGGGAATTTTAATGCTACTCAAAAGAAGGATAGGATGTATACAAGTACACTAAAAAAAAAAACTTTATATTATGAACGCAATACTATTAGGGTAGAATGGGGAGATGTAAGACCTGGGGAGACAACTAGTGTCAAATTTTTTTCTCATCTAAATAGTGAAGACATACTGTGTGTGTGCATCTGTTTCATTGTCTACTTTTGATTTTAGTAAAAAAGGGGTTTTTTCCATTTTATTGAAGTGAAATTTCGAATTATTTTTTCGTGGTAAAAAAAAAAACATTAGTACATATGAAATTCTCCTCAGATATTTGCCTTTCAAACTACGAAAGTGAATTTGTGAAAATAATCAGTGAAAGTGGAGAAATTTGAGACAGAAAAAGATGGGAATTGTGAACCACTAATTTTTTGCATTGTTTGGACAGAGGTCACATATATTATGTTTTCGTTTTTTATAAAATGAATATTTAACATGAATAAATGTATTTTTAAATTTTTTTTTTTGTTTTCGTTTTGTTCAGTGATCGCCAAAATGATATCACTAATCAGCTAAGAATGTTGCAAATGTTCAGCGAAAAGCAACTGAAAAGAAAGCGAAAGAACAAAAAAAAAACAGCGAAAAGAAATAATGTAACAACTGATCAACAACCAGTAAAACGCACTCGCCGGACCAAATTCGTTTCTGCCAAAGTGATCTATTCCTACGATGAAAAAAACAAGATCTCGACTTTTGCATCATTTGCACACAAAGAAAAAAAAAAACGTTTATCGCCAGTGTGCAAACGAACTTCGTTTATTGTGATTGAAAACGTTTTTTGCAATCGTTTCAACAGGTACGAGAAACAGAAACAGTTGTGAGAAACGGGTTATTTATTTGCAGGAAATGAAGTTTGTTTGCCATAAGCGCGTGCGATTTTTCAATTGCGGCAAATGAAGAATTTATTTGTTGTAACTTAAAACGTCGTTTGTAGGAAACGAACTTATTTTCTCATAAACAAACAGTTATAATTAAAAAAGATTTTTTTTTTGGCTAAAAAAAGTAATAAAAAATTATAACAAAACTCAACTCTGATTTTATTTCCTGTTCTTAAGTCAAATAAGGTTTTCGTTGCTGTTGGCTCTCGTTAACGGCAAATATTAGTAGCCGAATATTAGCCGACTGCAAATACAAGAGGCGGTGGTGCAATAGGTTAAACAGAGCGCGCAGTAAACTAGGCATCGACAGATTCGGAATTCGAGTGCCAACGATGGAAGTAAGAAACTATATTTTTTTGTAAATTATATTAAATTGATGAGTTAAAAACTGTTTCTTTTTCGTTATTTTTTTGTTATTTTTCGTTAATTTTTTTCGTTTGAGACAGCTGAATATTCGTTTGCGGCAACTATAGGTCACAAGCGAAGTACAGTTGGTGAATTTTTCAGTTGCTGATAACGAAACATTTCTTTGTGAGATGAAATTGAAATTGAAACAATTTGAAAAATGTTTTTTGTGAGTTTTTTTCAGTGTCTCACAACTCCACACAAAATAAAAAATTGCATTTTTTCAAGATTAGTTCATGGCTTGAGAAAACTCATGAAAAAAACTATTTGAGGAAAATGCTTTTGCAGTAAGTTAGGTAACTACAGAAGCTAGTAGCTTCAAGCTACAAATAGGAAGTTTGAGATAAGTATGAATTTTTTTTTAATGTACGAATGACGTTTGTATATTGTATGAATATACAAACATTCCTACCAAAACTTTGGTAAAAAATCGTACATTTTACATCCCAGAGGGAAAATAAGGAATGCATCTTATTTTTCTTTGAAGAATTCTTTATTGAAAATAATATATCATAGAAGAAATCATGCATACCAAGGTAAGTGAAGAGGTAATGTGTGCGCCACTCTTTCTGATTTACTATACTACGTTACTATACTGTTGAATTGAGGATTCTTGTGAAATTCGATGTATTTCATTGATTCGATGCATCGAAATGTACATCGATATTGCGAAAAACATCGATGCATTACCAAGTAATATAAGAATTTTTCAATAACTGTGTTGTGCAGTAAGGGATATATAACATTTCCTATGACATTTCCGTGTTAAAAGTCATCAATGGAAGTAATGGAGGTAACAGGCATGCAAGCTATAGATTACCACTTCGCTTACCTAGTCGCTCACTTTCCTGCTGGGATATTTATATATTGTAGATTTTACAAACATGCATTCGTAGAATTTACAAAGTGTATTCAAAAGAATTCACGAATTCCAAAGAAAATCTTTTTTTAAACACTACAAATGTTTTTACTATGTACCAAACATTTATACCTACATTGTACAAATAGTCTCCGCTTAAATTTTTACAAAGATTTTATTCGTATTTTTTGAGTGTAGATGAATGAATAAGAATGATGGTTGAAAGAAAGATTATCAAACATAAAATTCACATACATATGCTGTGAAGATAAAACCAATCATATATGTTTGACTCGAAGGAAATGAATGCTGATTAGGGCGGGAAAATCAACAAATTTCAAATCGAAAAAACTTGCTTTTTAGTAAATTAAAAACTTCAAGTTTTCCTGCGATGAATATTGGCAATTCGAGATTATTAAAATTATCGATTTTATCTGTACCTCTACCAATGAGTACTGTCAATTTCAATAGTAAAAAAAAACAATTAAATGATTTAATAAGGATTAAGCCTTCACTGACTGACAGTTATAAATGTTTAAATTTATATGTCGACCTTCATTAACCATATTACTGTGAACTCATTCTTAGCATCTTTTACTTTTAGGGTATATTGCTCTGAAGAAGCTCTCTGACAAATCTTAATGAACATTAATGTTGTTTATACATATTTAGAGATATTTAATTAAAGAAAGTAGAATACATCTTTGCATAAACCGCTATGCTTGTCCTTGTGCACTCTGTGTGTCAGTCTGTCATTGATAATAACGACCGACTTTTTCTATCTGTTTTATTACTAATTGACTTCTGTCACTTGGGCTCTGAATTAAATAAGCAGTAATGCAAGCAGCTGTCAATTGAAGAAAGTGACAGCTGTCAGCTGTAATCGAGGTGTGAGCGTATATTTGGCATTTTCTTTCATTGCGGTTTATTTGGTGGATGTATTTCAATGCAGTTTTTTTTTTTTTTTTTTTTGGTTACTTACCATTTTGACCAATCAACGCTCTGACAGCACAATTAATAAATTCACGTAATCTGCAAGGCAAAAGAAGAAAAAAAATAATAGATTAATTTTCATGAAACAAAAATAATTACAATAAACAAAGGTCTTTATGGAATGTATACATTAGGCTGGTCGTTATATGCAAGGTCATGTTGGATGTTTGTAAATTGGCTACAAATGTCACTAAGATACTCTTTAATATTTTCAGATTCTTATTTTTAGCTTTGATGGACGTAGTTGGGCCCTCTGTGTTTTTTTGTTGAAATTACAATTTCTAACCAACGTATAAAACTAGATGTTTACGTATAAAACTTTATGAATTACTTGGCATAAAGCTCACAAATATAATTCTTAAAAATTTATATTTTTAAGAATTGCTAAAAACTAAAACTAAAACATGAATTTGGGTACATACTTAGCACTACTTACAATACTTAGCGCCATTATCTGACTAGGAATGAAGATGGACGTGATTGATTAATGTTCTCTACTCTCTCCCATATCAGTATTTTTCAACAGTGTATGGAGGATAGACGTCAACACTGATCGATCACGCCCATTTTTAATCTCACAAGGAAAGGTCCCAGGTGTCACTTGATGATTTGAATGGTTTTCGGATATTTGATAGAGCACAAAAATCTAAGGTTGACGCAGGCCCGTAGCCAAGGGGAGGAATTTAGGTGTTCAAACCCCCCCTTAAGGTCGATAAAGTATGAAATAATAACGCAATTGAAACTACGACATTTAGAATATAATCCTTTTTTAAGACAATTTTCAACGCAAATTTAAGAAACTTCACTTAATCAGTAAAAGTTTTTTGGCCAAATGAAACATTTACTTTGCTTATAAAAGTCATAATCATCATAATTGAATTCAACTACAGGAAGTTTGTATATTAACATTCGTTTGAATGGATTGTTTTTTTTTAAATTTCTAAAAGCTGGAAAATGCAAAAAATACATGAACCACGATTAAAACAATTTGTCCATTCTATTTTATTGCTTTTTTGATATATAGGACATTTTAAATATCCAACTTCTCACAATTTAGGCGTGTGCAAAGTCTTTTCCAAATTACAGGCTTCAAAAAATCACCTAAAATCTAAACATGATTTTTTCGAAAAAAATTCTCAATACAAAATAATTTTAAAATATTTTATAAAGTGCAATTCTACGGAGATTTGATGATTTTTAAATCATGCTACCAAATTTTCATAAGAAAATTAAAAATTAAATTGTTTAAAGCTTCGACATTTTTAAAAACAATTTAGAAGTTGAAAAAATTTTATTTTTTTTTCAATTTTCTATTTTGCAAATTTAAATCCACGACTGAACATTTTCTTAAATATGGGCATTTCCGTGGTGAAAAAAGAATGTAAAATTTAACTTACAAGTTCCTTATTTTGATTTTCCAATAGCATACTAAGCACACTATACAAGATGTAAAACCGAAGAGTTGTCAAAACTTCGGCTCTTAGATAGAAGCCATCAAAAATGATACGTTACGTGACAAAAAGAAGAAGTGATTTTTGTCTTGGACCACAAAATTAGTAAAATTCTGAAAATGGGCAAGAGTTTTTGTATTCAACTTTTTTTAGAAAAATTTGAAATAGTATTAGTTTATTTTCAAAGTAGTCAAATTTAAGGGGTTACATGACATTGGCTGTTTTGTTCGAAATCTTTTTTTTAATAATTTTGTAGTTTAGTAAATTTTCTTAAGATTCTATGAAAAAAGTTTCATGGAAAAGTTCTTAGGGGTTCAAAAGCTACAGCCGGATTAGTGAGAGCGCATTTTTAATTTTTGCGCTACCTACGTACGGCAGCTGGTATATACTTGTTTTACTTGCTACCTGACTTTTGGTGGTTGTTATTTCGTACCTATTTGAAGAGTGAAGGGTGAAGCCCGAATTGCTAAACGATTGCAAAAAACTATAAGAAACAGCACAACACAAGATAACGAAGGCATACAGTACGAAGCAGGCATGGCAGATTGAAGGTAACCATTTTTTTCTTTGTTCACAAACTTTGAACGCGCTTATCTCGATATCATGTTTTTCGTACTGGTTGCGGCACTAGCGGGCTCATTTTTTGACGAAATTTTTTTTTTTTTTTGTATTTTTTAAACTTGATTCGCTATCGTATGACACGAGCTTTTTTTAAATTTTTTTTATGAATTTTTAAAGTCAATATTTTTCAAATTTCGAACATCATTAAAAATTGAAAAAAAATTTGAAAAAAAACTCATGTCATACGATAATCCATTTTGTTAAGATTTAAAAAAGTAATTTTTTTCCAGATCGGACAATTCCAGATCGGACTCCCAGCGCTGCAACCACGAGGCCCCGTTTTTTTCTCTGCCGCCAGTTTGGAGCTCTATAAAACCATGTTGGAGTGAAAAATAAATTTTTCTGAATTTTTTTTCTTGTAATTTGTTCAATTCTCTACAATAATTTTGGAAAAATGTTTGTTTTTGACTGAGTTATGAATTTTTAAAAACAGGTCTGTTTTCTCTACTGCGAATGTCATGTCCCACCTTAAAAAGTTTTTCTCGTTTTTTTTTACATGACATGGCGTTACGTGACATTTTTTCCATTGTAATGCATTTGAGTAATTAAGTAATTAGGTAACTAAGCAATTATTTGATTTAGTTATTAAAAAACAAATTTTATATATTCGCCTGTCCTTGCCTCAATCATTTTTCATTATTTTTAACCAATGCCTTCCATTTTTACTAAAACAAAAACGTGTACGAAACATTTACAAAATATTAAGTAAAATTACATTTACATTTGAAATTACATTTGTGAAACAGTGCAGATGATTTGATCATCATGGTAAATGAATTTATATTTAAGTTGCTTAAATCAATAATTTTATTTTATTATTGATTTTTTAAAAATGTTTCTCTAAGATAATATTATTAAATAATAAGTTTTTAATAACTTTAAATTTTCGTGTCACGGTGGATATTTCGACGGAAATGCCCATATCCAAAAAAAAAGTTACTGCTTAGTTTTTTTATAAAAATGTATCTAGCTGAGTAATGGTTTTTAAAAAAAGTCTTATTTTGATTTGATAAATTAAAAAATATTTTGGCTATAAGATATTGGTTCTGTGCAAAGTCCAGTTTTCAAACTACGGGTTTTGAAAAATAATCTCAAATTGAAATATGACTTTTCTCAAAACAATTTATAAAGAAGTACAATGTTATTGTTATTGGGAATTGGATGATTTTATCAGTCATGATATCAAATCTTTATGAGAAAATAGAACATTTCAATTTCTAAAGTTTTTAAAGTATTTTCTTTTGAATATTAGTCAAATTGTCGACATAGTTTTCGAGAAAAGTTATATTTTGGCTTTTAACCATACTAATAGGTCCATATACTTGTACACAAGCACAAGGGATCAATAGAGACGTAAGGTAGCCAAAACAGAAACCAAATATAAAGACACTATAATTTCTTGGTTGTCCTGTTTATAAAATTGTTAAGTGAAATTTTGTGATAGTTATTTTTACTTTTCGACGATGAAAAGATAACTTAAAATTCTCAATTTGTACCATTTCTCAAAAAATTAAAGATAAAAATCAAAAACTTAGTACTTGCTATCTCTCTTATGGCCAAATTTGCACGTCCTTGCTTTTTATTTTTTACTGGTATCTACTTACAGATTTATTTATCGAAATCCCCTTCCCCCCCTAAGGTAAATCCTGGCTACGGGCCTGGGTTGACGTATTTTTTTATACGTGCTCGATCGATAGCTTAGAGTTTTAAAATGGCGTCTTAAAGTCAGCGTAATTTCGTTTTTCGCCATAATTTTACTATTTTCCATTGAAACAACTACATATTTGGTATAAAACGAAAGATATTAAAAAGGCGCATATGATCGCATCTAAACGTATTAGCATATATTCAAAATAGCTCCAAAATTGAAATACTTTTTACGTAAAGTTCTGTTACCTGTCCGCTGATAAAAATTAGAATGAACTACTGACTAGCGTTTCACGTCGAATTATTCGAAAAAATTGCGATGGTGTTATGGCAGTCTCGGTTAAAAGTCGAAAAGCAACACCTAGGATGGACTGCAAACAAGACCTTAAAAATTAGTAATTCTGAAATAAAGAGTATATTAATTGTTCCCCTTTTCGCCCTTAACAGTTAAGTTTTTGTTTTGCATTTAGATACAAAATAATTTTGTTTTCACTTTAGAAGATGAAAGTTTGATATTTTGAAAACATCGCAAAATTTTCAATTTCAATATTTAAATTTTTACGAGCGGACAGGTAACAGAACTTAACATAAAAAGCATTCTAAATTTTGGATTATTTTGAATATATTTGCTTATACGTTTTTCTTTTTTATCATTATTTAAGCATTTCTTAAAAAAATATAAAATACAAAAAGTTTCTCGTTAAAACGAGAAGCTCGATTTTGATTTTAGACCCATAGTTACTTGGGCAAACCTTCTTAGAATTCGTCGTAGAAAACGATTTTGACAACCGCCTGGTCTAGAAAAAAACTGACCCACTCTAGTATTTAGTCGATATCATGAGGAGCCCGTACTCAAAATGGTTCCATTCCACTAAAAGCTTATTCTAAAAGTTACCTTTTTTTAAATTTGAACCTTTTTATATAAAAATTTTTTTATTAAAAAATACACTTATTTTCTTCAAAATAAAATTTTTGCTACAGATAAAGACCATATTATGGGTTTCAAAATTTTTGTTTTTTCTCAAATTTTCCGTATGTGTAGATATTTCATCCGAAAAGTTTATATTAAACCCCTTACTGCGTTAAAAAAAAAAGAAAAAATACACGTGTTTCAGCATTTTTGAGTTTATTGAAAAAATACAGGAAATAATAGGTTTTTAGGTTTAGTACATATTTGGGACAGTATGCAAAAATAACAAAAAAGGAGTAATGACTATTTACATTAGTTTACATTATTTAGTATGAAAAATAATGAAACCTATACCAACGAACTGTTTTAGTTCTTGTACAGTAATATGACTGATCTTTTTAGGTCGTTTCCCACCTACATATTTATTTGTTTCTTGATGTATATGTGCAAAACATTATAAGTAAACAAGTGTTTGAAGATCTGTAATGGTAAAAGCAGAGATTTCGAATGGTAAAGTTGAATCTCTAGCAAATAACAATGCAGACTTGTCTCTTTCTAAAAATCCGTCTCTCTATCAAAGCTTTTCAGCCCTTGTTGCAGCGTTGAAGTAGAGGCCAATGCAGATAAAGGTGCATTATCTTCAGATTCAGACTCAGATTCATCAGATTCTTGAAAATATTGAAATAATACCTGTCGACCTGAGTTTCTCCGCTGTTCGTCATCTGATAGATTTTTGTCCAAACTGTCGTCCGGGAAATCGTTGATTATTGCATGGATACCTTCTTTTAACCGACGTATTCAAAATATTTTACTTACGTTTAAAAAAATGAAACCATTGAACAATAGGCCACAATACGGTATCTTGTATATTGGCTTACTGTGTAAAAGACAGCGTCAACTGTTACACGCAAGCAAATCTAGAAAAATTAACGTTTTCGACGTTCGGCAATCAATTTGTAATTGCTTCTCGTCGGAGACGCCGATCGAGCAGCCCGTTCGTCTATCAAGACTCGATACTCGAAGGGGTCGATAAGTAAGTAGAAAACCTGATACTTTTGTAGGCATTAATCTTTGACTCTTTTACTTTAGTATGGAAGCATAACAACATGTATTGGTGCCATATACGATAAAAAAGAGATATTTCTGCATGTTGTGCCAAATTTGATCCATACCATTAACTATTAATAACGTTATTATTTTCTATATAAAATAATAAAAACTTATCTTATACTAATCCTCAAATATTGTTTTTTCGTATTTTGTTTATCTAATAGCGGTAACACTCAGTTATATATTTTTTTTTTCACAATCTTGGGCAATGAAAATGCGCGCCGTACTGGTCACAACATATTCTGGTAGTTTGACCAGCGATCTAAATAATAAAAGATAATGCTAGATGGAGCTGTTTTGAATAATACTATAATAGAAATAATACTAATTGTGTACGCTATTCACAAATCGACAAAAAAAAAAATTGTTTTAGAAAATATTCTTGAAATTTTGGTTTGGTTCAAATATGATCAAATATGTGGTAAGGGGTTAATACGGCTTCCATACAAACTGAGTACTTCTTACTTGTTTGTTAGGAGGAATGAGAAAAAATCATCGAAATTTCAAAATATAACTTTCGATGCAAATAACTCCGCTGTTTTTTAATATATTTCACTCAATTCTTTTTTGTCAAAAATTTCAATAAAATCACTTCACGAAAATTATTTCGACAGTATCGTTGAGGTGTATCTATATTTTTTAACTTTTTTTCAATTGGCCTTTCAATTGGTTTCAAATTTATTTGCAATAATTGTTTCAGTTTTACACAAAAATTATTACATAAACTATATTCAGTCATTTTTTCGAAATTTTTTTTTTTTTTTATATGTTCTTTTTGTATTGTTACAATTTCTGAAACAACATAAAAAAAAGTTATTTTTTAAAATTTTCGCATAAATAAGCTGTACAGAAATAAGTTTCTGCACGGTTAAAAATCTAGGAGTAATTTTTAAACCAATGGTTGGAATAATGTATTTTTTAAACCATTTTTTATTAGAATAATTACTTTTCAAAATACTAAACAGTTTTTTAGTCAAAGCTGAACTCAAATTTAATAAATTTGGAATAAAATTAGAAATTTAGTACATACGGTTTAAAACTTAGTACAAAATAACTAAAAAGTAATACAATCGGTTTCAAAAACTAGTACAATTGCAATAGATTTTGAATTAAGTTAGCCATGATATTAGATTTAATACAATATGTATTACATTTTAAGCCATGCTGTATTATATTTCCATACTTTCCGTCTTAATTTTCAGATTGTTAAGATTCAAAAGTCTTATGATTCAGGGTTACTTTTTCGGTTAACATAGCTTTATAATACAATTTTTGTGAAACATTTCTTATTTAATTATGGCGCACAAGCAACGTTTAATACTTTCATTTCAATGACGACGTGAGTTCGAATCCTGCAATAGGAGTTTGTTTAAAAATTATAGTATAAATGAAAAAAAAAATAGAAATAAATGTAAGTGTAAACAAAACACCAGTGTTGTTTGTAATAAGGTTTTTAATCAACATCGGGTATTGCAATTTTCGCCCATGCGGAAATAAAACTTAGTTTTAGTATTTGGTGTGGTTTAAATTTTAATACAATTTCGGTGTTGTCATATATACAGTTTTACTTTACAGATACAGTTTACAGATTTACTAAAATTTAGTCCAATATTTTTAACCGTGAGGATGAGCCTATTAAACTAATGACCTTTACGGCAGCATTATTTTAGTTACTCGTTCTTGTTTTGGAAGATCTTTACTAAACATAATGATTCACTACACTATCCTATATATCTCCTTCCAACCTAGAACAATTTTTGTTTTGTTTGTTTTTAGATTCTAATTATTTCACATATAATTCTACTAAAAGTCAATTTAATCTTAAATCTCTTGTTATAAGTTAAAAATGTAAAGTCCCACTACTATTGTCCAACAGATAACACTTAAGTTTCCCGATTTTTTGTTGAAAAATAAAGCAATTTTATCATCCTCCTATCCCAATAATTGTAAAACAGATATAATACAAAGAAAACATAAAATCGTTAATTCATTTACTAGGTAAATTTATTCAGTTGTAATACAACAAACCTGGAGTAACGTACTTTCTACTGAAGTGATGATCTTTACTCTATGATGCAATAATAAGTTAATTGATATAACACTTTGTTTGGTCAGAGACGCACGGGGTCATAGTCCCGCTTTGGCTACATCGCCAAGGACAGCAACTAAAATATGTGTAAGAGCCTATGTTTCCAAGCTCTTAATGTGAAAGCGCCTTGGAGGTGTGTATGTGTCATTGTGCACGTCTAGAGCCCTTCGATATTCTTAGAGTTTAAGCCAGTTCTAGACCTATTCCCACGAGGAATTTGACCCATCCCCACTCTCAATTTGTCGTAAGATCTTAAGCCATAGTTCCGCTTTGGTCACATCGCCAAAGACACCAACTAAAATACGTGTCAGTGCCTATGATTCCAAACTTTCTAAACAGGTAGTGTTCAGAAGCATACATGCACTGAGATGAGCTTGAAAATGGTTGAATGGCTGTATACACATGTTCATGGCTCTTTACACTCTTAAGAGTATAAGCCAGTTCTAGACCACGATCACCTCTCTGGGGATACTGACGTTAATCCTGGAAACTCTGGCTGAGATAAGAATTTTACACACCTAGATCAAGCTATCCTAACGTCGTTCCGACTACCATCGGCGCAACGATAGTTTGAATATTTTGTCCATAATTGTGTCAACTCAAAATTCTACCTTTTTTCCTCTTATAAAGGAGTATTTTTTTCTCATTTTTCAGAAAAAGAAACCACCTTCTTCACCTCCTTCAGCATTTGCCACTCTCTTATTCGACATATACATTTTTTCCATACTCTCCTTTAAGACTTACGCATTAATTCTACACTATTCTACACTCTTCTATAAGACATACACATTAAATCTACACTCTCTTACTGGACACGTACCCATTAAATACAATTTTTTCCATTGATTTAGCTAAGACCTCGGCATTTTCCCAGCCATTGTTTGTGCGATATAAGCTTGACAATAACAGTGTCGTTTTATGTTATCACAAAAATTGCACTTGCTGCTCGGCCTATTTTGCATGAGCCTCGTTTTATGCATCTTATGTTGTAGCACTGCAATCTCAATCTTAATCGTACGAACCAAAACCAAAAATCACTGATATACTTTTTCTTAAAGTTTCTTAAAATCATCTAAACTTCACTTTCTTTCCATCTATACAAATTGACCCGCATTAGTATGGAAATATAGAAAACGTCGACAAAAATCTTTTCTCAAAATATCTGATGTTGTTTTTTCCGAATCTATGCCCCTCAACCATAGACTACATCCTAGTTTCCTAGACCTTCTTAGCCTCTTTGAAAACGTTTTAAATGTTAGGTTGCATATTGTATGATGGCTAAGTGATATGATGGAAAGGCCCGAGGAAGAACACCAACCTAAAAAGTGGATACAGTCAATTATGATGTCATGGAATTGAATAGGACAATAAAATCTAATTAACGCTTAAAAACCTGATGGTTACTCTAAGAAATGTAGTTTTAGAGGCGCGTATTTTGAGTATTTTTAATTATTTTACAATTGTAAAAACGTTGGTCATTGCCGCATGACATATTAATCTATTTGTCTGATATTAATTTGTCAATCTAATATGGAAAGTTCCGTTTCTTCTGTTATGCATTGTTATACACATAGTTTTCTGATTGGCAAAGCTGATTCCTTTTCTGTTGGTTTCGCCAAAATATTTTTTTTCTATTTTCAGTTTGCGTCTCTTATTGTGCTCTCTTCTGAGTGAGAGACTGGTGGCGAATTCATTAGGAAAGTAAAAGTAATACCAAAACTTTTATGAAAGAACATATGTTTTAAACCGTATTGAATTGTATTCCATTACAAATAAAATTCGAATTTGATTTAAATAAAATGCGCTTACCAACTAAGAAGACAATGAACCTTGATTTAGAAAAGAGTTCACCATGCACACATGCCAATTAATTTTCTTAATATTATCTTTACAAAATAAATAAAACTAATACCTGATTCACTTCAATAACAATTTATTTTAATTTTATTCATTGCATTATGCAAAAGTATTTCCCAATTTAATGTTTTTAACTTTACTAATCCTTTTTAATAAAAAATCAAAAATGAAATGGCCATTACAGCCCTTGAATGGACTTTGACCGAGCATCTTACGATCAATTGTGTTGTGTGTGTTTTGAAATGTTTGAACACAAATGATCGAGAACTGGACCTTCATGTTTTACACTGACTCCGAACGGCTTATGATCTCAAAAAGCTATTCATGGCAGTTTTTACTCTCTGAGGTTTGCCATTGTCGGCAATGGCAAAAAAAAACAAAACAAAAATCTATTTTTATATGGTCGAATTTCAACCACAGGCGACACCAATGTTTATATATATATATATATATATATATATACGCAAATAATAGCATATGTTACATATCTATTTTACGTATATACATGCAGAACACACAGGGCCGAATGGGAGCAATTTGCATTACACTGTTAAATGTTACATAATTTTTACTCCCCATTTCAATTTGTGTTTGCGCGGTTAAAGAAATTTCACTTAAAAAAAAAACACATTCTAGGTAAATATTAACTTTTATAATAAATAAGCCTGTCAAAAAAGTTAATAATTTAATAAAAAAATAAAATAAAAAAGTTTATCAAACACATGCGTCAATGTTGCCCATACAAGATGTTGACATACGTCAACGCTAAATAAAAACAGTGTCTGAAACTTTTAGTTGAAATAGTCTACCATAATATGCATATCATGCGTGCATACACATACACATACACATACACATACACATACACACACACTGTCATGAAAATAACACATGTTTTGCTTTGAGCACTTGTGGAAAAAGTTCATTGAATTGAACACGTGAACAAATGAGCAGATGTTATAAAATAAATATGAATACCTTCAAACAAATGTACAAATATACTCTCGCAACATCATACCCCACCCCCGCTTCCACATTGAAATAAACAAATAAAAATGTGCACCTCAACAATTTAATCACTTTAACATACATTTACTAAAACATTTACGTGCCGGGGCACACACAAAAGTTAGTCACACATGTTGACGCACGTGCAAAGTTTTAATTAAATAGACACTTTTAGCCTTTTAATAGTTGTTGTTATTGCTTTTGTTAAAATATATTTGCATGTGACACGTGTGTTTTCACAGCTGTAGTGTGAATCATGACGAATTTTAATATTATCGAAAAAATACGTAAAAATATATTTTTATGATTAAAACATCAAAATATTTTTAAATAATGTCCCTCATACGCCCCGAATATTCTTTTTAATATAAAAATAAATATTGATTTATGTGCGTCAGAAAGAAAAGATGTCAGAAAGAAAACAGATTCTAAGTTTTGAATTGTTAAAACATTGTTTAGCTTCAACCAAATCTAGTTCAAAAACAAATATTTTCAACTTCTGTCACACAAAAGCCTCAAAGTTACTCCATAGTTGTTAACAAATTTATTAAAATGATAGCATAAAAAACACAAATTCAGTTGAAGAATTTTAAATATTTGCATAAATTCGATTGTAAAGGTTGATTTATTTCGATTTTAATAATTTAAGCAAATCATTTTGAGCTTGTATATTGAATTCTTTAAATCAATGCAAATTGAATTTTAAATAGAATTTGCATTCAACAATATGCTTCAAGATAGACAGATAGTTGAAAAGTGGGAAGAAAGATACGTAAAACAAAAGCTGACTGCAGTGAGATGCTGCATGCAAGATGACAACATAAAGAAAGAAAGAAAAAAAACAAAGTATTGCAGCTCATAACAGCGTGACACAATGATAACGTGACACAAGGCAAGATATCAAAAAATTTGACATGAAAAAATCACATACTTTTACAAAAGCAAGTATGTCAGCTCAGCGTATAGTGGATACTTTTATTTATTTTATTGATTCATTTTATAAATGTATTTACAATTTTAATGTAAAATTTTATTCACAAATGAATATAGTTTTGTATTTTTTAGACATATTTGATAAATAAGTCGTAAACGATTAAGTTAAAGAGTCATGCAAAGTATAATAACAATTAAAGAACACTAATTAAAGAAAAAAATCAATTACTAATTAGTAAATAATAAATCAATGTCACTGCACTGCGTATGTCAAATAAGCATGCTTTGTTTAGAAAAGAACCAGAAAACACATAGTTAAAAGAGCTTGTTATTAAAGATTTAAGGTTACCCAATTGTATGATAGCAGAATACAATGGCATAGAATAATCTTAATGACAATACTATTTAGTATAAATGGTTGGCAGGAAAGATTATTTTTTTAATATACTTTGTTTGACAAAACACTGTTAATTATCCAGCTAAATTTTACCATGGATGTTACCCTCTGTGTCTCTGAGGTCAGTTTCTCTAAATCAAATTGAAACGAGAAATATATATAGGCATGAGCTTAAAAAAATTATTGCCAAACTAAAAAATTTAGAGAATACTTCTGTTATGATACCCCTCTGATACAGAAGTATATTTATGTTAAAAGTGAAAAAAGCAAATTTTGATTCCAACACACCAATCAATATGGCCTAATTGATTAATACTAATTGATTTTCTTAGGTCAGAGAAGGTGATACTATTCGGTGACTTCACATTACCTCCCGAATTAAGAACGACGATTTACCTCGAGTAAAAAGCAGCTAAAATGAAGACTCAATAGTCTTCGTTTGTATAATGAACTGAGGATAAATACCTACCTTTTTACACAAAAACAATAGGATAAGATAAATACACTTCTTCGAACTTCAGGAGTCAGAAATTTATTAAAGACTTTAAAGTAACGAACCGTAACAAACCGTAACAAACCAAACAATGAATCCATCAACGATCGAGTAGTTAGTTTTGCAAACTGTTTTTTTCTGGGATACATTCACGAAAGACTACTAACTCGTTCTATCTAACACATGAAGGCCAGATGTGCTCTGACTAGATTTTTGACTGCCACGTAGTCACAAAAGCTGCCTGTGTAGAAAACACGTAGTAACACTCTAGTGACGAAAAATCCATTTCCATTATTTCGACTGTGCAACCACTCTAAGGGGGATGAGCAACGGGTGAATGTGGGATTTTTCATTTCATAGAGCCGGTCTAGTCTATTGTCTAGTCTAGTCTATGTTCTAGTCTATTACAGAAGTTTTCTAAAACGTTAAAGTTATAAATTACTGGATTCATTTGCTTCATTTAATTTATTTCAATAATTTGATTGATATTCAAATTCGTATTCATATGCATAATAATATTCATATTCATAGTCATATTCATATTCATATTCATATTCATATTCATATTCATATTCATATTCATATTCATATTCATATTCATATTCATATTCATATTCATATTCATATTCATATTCATATTCATATTCATATTCATATTCATATTCATATTCATATTCATATTCATATTCATATTCACATTCATATTCATATTCATATTCACATTCATATTCATATTCATATTCATATTCATATTCATATTCATATTCATATTCATATTCATATTCATATTCATATTCATATTCATATTCATATTCATATTCATATTCATATTCATATTCATATTCATATTCATATTCATATTCATATTCATATTCATATTCATATTCATATTCATATTCATATTCATATTCATATTCATATTCATATTCATATTCATATTCATATTCATATTCATATTCATATTCATATTCATATTCATATTCATATTCATATTCATATTCATATTCATATTCATATTCATATTCATATTCATATTCATATTCATATTCATATTCATATTCATATTCATATTCATATTCATATTCATATTCATATTCATATTCATATTCATATTCATATTCATATTCATATTCATATTCATATTCATATTCAAATTCAAATTCGCATTCATACTGGTGTTCATATATATGAAAGGAAACAAAAGAATATAAATTGTTGTGTTTTCGGTAAATAAGCTTTATGAAAAACAAAGTAAGCCAGCAAAAACTTTTGTTTTCTTGATTTTGTGAAGTAAATTTTCAACAACAAAATCTCTAGATATACGTAGTGAAATATTTTATTTCGTTATAAATATTCTTTGTATTTCTTTTGACATATTATAAAAAAAAATGCATTAAATTTTATTTGGATAAATTAGGTCATACCGTTGAAAGCAGGAATTCAGTGCATAAAGGCAGAAACGTAAAATATAAATATAAAAATGATGAAGTTTATTCCCAGCTGTAGCCTTGAGCTGATGTTGACGTTATTTTGGTAGTTGTGATTGTTGTAGTAAAATAATCCACAAACACACTTTGATATGCAATATTATTATAAGACAACAAAGATAGCCGACAGCAGGACACGACATGTTGTTGACATTATAAAATCATCCATTAATATATACATAAAGTTAGAAACGCGCTTTGACAGCTGATTGAACTCAACACAAATACTTAATACAAATACTTTTTGAATTTTTACTTCTTATAAATTAAATTTATTGCAATTTAAACCTGTAATTGACGCCAAAGGTTAAACTGCAGGCTACTTATACACCAAAGAATTCAATTAGCAAGCTGAAAGTATTAGTTCAAACAATTTTTTGTAAATTCAGCCCAATAAGCAATCTACTCAATATATAGCTAGTTACACTTCACCCAAGTAAACTATAAAAAAATAGTTGAACTGTCAACAACAACAGCTATAAACAGCAGCTGGTGTTGTTGATAGTTCTCACGTTCGCAAAATTTAAAGGCTTTAAAATGATGCGCACAGATCTAGAATGCAGATGTAGATGCAAATACAGATACACATATATAAGTAAGTATGAAGAAAAAAAAAACGCAATAAACAAAATAACAGCAGACACTTGAGATACTACTTAAAGTATCTCTTAGCATAGTGCATGGATAAAGTAACTGCTGTCAAGTAAAGCGCCTACAACAAAGCAAGAAGTAATTATTGTTGTAACATTTGTGGCTATAGTTGCTTATGGTGTTGTTGGTGTGAATGTTGGTGTTACTAAAACCATGTTTTTGCATAATTTCAGCTGCAATAAACTTAATAACAACACAAAAATATTTACAAATATACGGAGTAGTATAAAGTGCATTTTCTTGGTAACGACAAAACCAAAACTCATGCTACATAGTTATATTTTGCCTAATCTTAGTTTTCTGGGTATGAAGCTAACATTGTGAAATTTCTTTTAAATAGATTACATCTATTTCTTGGATTTTGTTTTAAAAATGTCTGATTTATCTACTAAAACAAAACGGGAAAAGAGGAAAAGAACACAAGCCATTAAAAAAGTATTATCTTCTCCTAATAGTAAATAACTTTTAATTATATTACTCCCTGTGTTCTACTGTAAATTTAACTTTGGTCTTGCGCTGATGCTACAAAGTCTTTTTTAATTTAATATATGTGATATTTAACTAAATATGTATTTAAGAAACATTAATAGATACGGAACCTATTTCAAACAAATATAATTTTACTTTATGCAAATCATTGAAAAACTACTTAAATGAACATACTAAATTTCAAGCAGTTACTTGGGTCACAGGGGAGATAGTGGCCTTTACTTTCAATACCATTATAATCTAGGAAAAAAATGCTTCCTTGTACACATGATACAATTATAATTCTGTAATGCCTTGTACTAAGCAACTTTTTGAAATTAAAAAGTTTCGGATTCATTAAACTATACTTGTTCCAATTGAAATTTCAAAAAATATCTCACCTAATTCGATTTTAATACTGTCATAAAATTCAAAAATCTGCGTATATTGTTTTCGTTATTAATTTAAAACTACAAGCTTATTTTGGCATTCAGATTATCTAATTATGTTGCAAGTTCTGGACATGGATGTTGTAAAATTTTTCCATTATCAAATTGTAAAAAATTTCTAGCAGCAAATAAGCAAAAATATTATTTATAAAACTAGTAGTTTTAGATGGACTCATTAGATAAGTATTTGTGCTATCTTTCTGTACCATTAATATTTTAAGACATATATACAACCACAAACCTAAATTTACGACACATTCACACATTCAATTTACAAAACAAAACATTCACAACACACACACACTCATTTAAGCATCTTTTAATTTTATAACGTTAATTAGTAATGCTTTTAAAAGATTCTATCATCATGAACATATTTAAAATTAGTAGCAACAAGGCAAGAACAATTAAATACAAGAATATTTCTTTGAATTTCATAATGAACATTAATTCAAGGAAGTATAAAATGTTGTTAATTTCATTGCTTTTCGTATGATGCATAGTATCTTAAAAATATTTTAAATTAAAAGTCATAAAGAAACAGAGCATATAAATTTGTTTAAAGTTTAAGTGGTGGGAAAATACCATATGATTGCAGAAAATGTTAAAAATACACAAATTAAAGCACAATCGTGTACATGCAGGCACACACATTCACACAACCACATTCTGTGTACCACAGATTCTGTGAATATTAAAGCAAAAAAATATTGTAAATATATATTTATTATTGTAGAACTTAATTAATTCAACTCATTTAATAACTTTATGAAGGACTTTTCCAACGCACAGTATGCGACTGTGTGTTTATAATTTGAATGCATATGTGTGTACTTGTATGCTTGTATTATTGTACTGCCCAGCATGTGTGAAGTAATTAAATAAAATGTTGGTTCGCATTAAAATTTTAAAGCTATTTTTTATCTTTCAAATTTACTTTATTTTAAACTATCCCAGTCGTTGACAGGGAGTACATTCAAAGGCTTAAGAATTTGTGAACTTTATTGCACTGATACCTTCAGAATTTTCTTATGTAGACTAAATCGCCTAAGCTTCACAGTGTACTTTTGTTCACTGTTATTGGTGATACCTTCAAAGCCCTACAAATTTAAATTTTCTTTTATTTGTTCTCGTCTGGGTAAAGATTTGTTTTATTTCAAAATTTTTAATATGACCAAACCACCCCTTTTCATTGGCCAAATCCACCCACAATGCCATAAAAAAATTGTACCCCCATTTCATGCCTGGTAAGATGCCATGAAATATGTATATCACAAAATATTTAATGGCATTTCTCTGTAAGAAAATTATATGCAAATGAAGTCACCATAAAATATATTCTTACCATGGTGAAATGGTGTCGTTAACAATGGTGCAATTCTGACATGAGGAGTGCCATGGCATTGGTTTTAAGTCAACTCAACGGGTTTTTCCTGAACCCCATTGTTCTAAAATATAAGCTGCAATGCAAAACGTTTTGGTTATATCTCAAACATATCAAAAATAAAACCTTTTCTGTGTGCATTTGATAAAAGAACTTTTCTCTAAATAAGAAAATTTTACAGCACTTTTATCATAAACTTAAAATTTAAGTACGCTTCATTAGGTATAATCATTGCTATTTTATAATTTTTAGCTTAAGAGATATAACATCGACTATGCAGCCTCTTTAGATTTTTTCAAAACTTCATTTGACATAACAACTTCTCTCAAAAAATACAAAAAATATTTAAAATAAAAATTACAAACTAAAACATTAAAAATTAAAAATAAAACATTAAATTAACAATATAAATCAATTCGAAAATTTTATAAGTTCAATAGAAAAACTTGAGAAACGTTTTAATTAATCTACCTTTTCTTTACCTGCAAGCAGCTTTTGCAAAATAACTTCCAAAAGACAATTTTCATTTGAACGCGGTATTTGTGAGGAGTATTTATAATTTTCTGTTTGACTGTACATTAGAGTGGTTCTAAGTTGTATAGAGGAAAAATAATTTTTTCTGATCTTTAAATACGCACCGGTGCGTAGTTCCCTAACAAGATAGAGGCAAGCTGTTAAATTTTCAGGAAAAAAATATTGATATTTAAACTTGCCTCAAGCGACCTCCCTATTGAAAATCTGATTTATTTGGGAAAATGTTCTGTTTTCCCAAAAATAAACCAATTACATTTTTATAAGCTCGAATTTTTAAAAAAACTTATACGCACTTCGTTTTTCATTTAGTTTTTCTTTTAAATGAGTTATCAAACATGTGAATCAGAGTTAAATTACCAGAGTTGTGATATTTTACTTTTGTAAAAATATCTCAATTTTTTCATGCTGTTTTAAACAAATTTGGATTTTATGGAATTTTTTTCGTAAAAATATTCAAATTAAAAATTTCCAAAAAGGCATACTTTTATCAAAAAATTTCGTAACGACAAAATTATTTAACGTAGTTACACAATTTTTTGTTTCTATATTAGGTATAGTTTTAGAAAATATTTTCATATTTCACTGAATTTTTTTAACATTATGAGTTTTGCGATTTTAAAAAAAAAATAGATTTTTTTCCAAAATTAAAAACTAATACCTCTGGTAATTTATTTAGTAACTCATTTTAGAGAAAAAACTAAAAAAAAGATGAAATGCGTACCAGTTTTTGAAAATTTTAGCTTATACAAATGTTATTGGGATTTTTTGTTGTTTGTTTGTTTTGTGATGTTTTATCACTATTTTCCCATATAAATCAAATTTTCAATATAGAGGTCGCTTAAGGCACGTTTAGATATCAATATTTTTTCCTGAAAATTTCACAGCTTACCTCGGTCATGTTAAGGAACAAGACCCCGGTGCGTACTTCACACTACTGTACATATATAGTGACCGCCACTTGGACTCATAGCACCTACGCACTAAGTTTCACTATCAAAACATGTACAATTCAGAAATTATAATGATTTCTGAAAAGTGGGAATAGTTAAAGTGAGAACACGCTCCTTTTTAATACAGTTTCCGACAGTAACCACACGAACTAAATAACTAAATTTTAGTCCGATACAACCAAAACCGTCTGAAATATAACATTTTTATTCGTTTGTAAGCGGTAAAAAGGGGTGTGGCATTTTTAATTCTTTCATAAACAGAGATATTAGCCTTAATAAGAGATATTGTACATTTGGTGGCTTTAGGTGCTACCATCCCTGAGATCTTAAGCGACATTAACCCGCTTGAACGATTTAATACATAAAGAAGGGCGATAAAAGTAGGCGTGACAACATTTATACATAGTGACTGCCACTTGATCTCATAGCACCTTCACACCAAGTTTCACTATCAACACACATACAACTTAGGGATTACAATGATTTTTTAAAAGTGGGCGTAGTTGTAGTGTCACTACGCCCATTTTTTGTCCCGTTGCGGACAATTTAGTCTTATACAAACACAACCGTCGGAAAAAGAGCATACTAGTGGGTGGTAGAAAGGGGTGTGGCAACTTTTTTTTACTAACCGAGATATTGACCGTGGCCTTAGATGTTACCGCTTCTGACATTTTAAGACACCTGCCCGCACGAACCATTTTGTGTATACAGATGGGTGGTAAGGGTGTTGCAACATTTATATATGTATATAGTGACCACCATTTGGCCTCATAGCAACTCCACACCAAGTTTCATTAGCAAAATATTCGCAACTCAGGAATGATAATGATTTCTGAAATATAGTTCGATTACACCCATTTTTTGTGCAGTTGTCTAGAGTAATGATATAAATTAAATCACAAAATTTTAGTTCATACAGCCAAATTCGTCTGAAATATTGTGTTTTTATTGATTTGTGAACGGTAATAGAGGGTGTGGCAACTTTTTATTCTTTATAATTTGAGATATTGATTATTTTTTATATTTATAACTTGATTATTACCACCAATCCAAACGAACGATTTTATATAATTGTGTTTCATATATCACACATTCTGTGTTGCGTACGGGGACTTTTTTCAGTACTTTAAAGTATATTTTGGTGTATTTTAATGAAAAAAAGAATTTAAATTTTTCTTTCTTAAATTCAGTTTGTTCAGTATATGTATATCTTTTAATTTAAATTTGGTTTAGTCGATTTATTATACCATTTACGATACCAAAATATAAAGTATCTACTAGGTTGCGCACGGACACCAAAAAGTCCGCAGTTTTAGTTCATTTAAAAAACTCAATAAAACAACGAAATGTGTTAAAATTTCAAGACATATTTTATTTGTATGAAAAGTTTAATAGTATAGAATTCAATATTTTATTTTTAATAAATTCAAAATTATATATAAAAATTACGAAAATTAAATTTTCGGCTGCGTATTTAGACATGAACGAAAAAAAAATTCAAAATTTTTCACACCGTTTGATTACATGTATTTAGAACCTTTAGTAGGCGATGACAAAATATTGCCATCACTTGATACGTCCAATTGGTGTTGATTTTGTACGTTAAAATATATTTTCGTTGCGTATTTTGGACAAAAACACAACGGCACCTTTATAGGTTAGAACCCGATAAAAAATTTTTATTTTACTGATCGGTTAATAATAAAACTCCAACTGACGTGGTTCTAATAAAAAAAAAAAAAAAAAAAAATAAAAAGAGAAGAGTAGTTCTTCGAGTATGTGGCTTTCTTTTTCACGGAATGCTTGATAAATAACGCCACTTCGAAATATGAAATATTTTTGTTACGGTCAGTTCAAACAAAATAGAATATTTTGTGAATTTGGTAATCAATGCACAACAAAAATAGTGAGCAAGAGCGAAGTCTATTCTAATAACGGTTCATTTTTTATTGCCAGTTATCGCTTTGAATGTTGTTTTATATTCATAACGCCAATTGAAATTATTCGTTCTGCTGCGTTCGAATTGTAGAGATTAATAAAATTGTGTATTTAGTTTTGAAGATTTTGACAATAGAAAACAATTTTGACCGGAATGCCCCCGGGAATCCAACTTACTAGTGAAGAAAAGGGAAAAATAAAAATTTTGAAAAAAAGTAGGCTATGAAATTCAGGAAATCAGGCGTAGAAATAATCGCAGCCACAGAGTGATTCAAAATTGTTTGAACGATCCTCAAAAATAAGACAAAACAAAACGTTCGGGCAAAAAAAAAAAACAATTCTCTGTGAACACTTTTGACGATTTTAGGCGAAAAATCTCTGGCAATCCTGCCTATCACATGTTATCCAACAAGTAACGGTACAATTTTTGAGCGTTCAAACAATCCAACATGTGCAATCATGATACAATTATCGAGGTAGTAGTGACAGGTCGCTTGGCGAACAAAGCTTGTCGAAGAAAGCATAGAAATAGATCTAACATATCATCCAACAAGTAACAGTATAGTTTTTTTGAGAATTTAAACAACCCAATACGTGAGACCATGATGCAATTATCAAGGTAGTATACAGAGAAAACAAAACTAGCTGCATGGAAATCTAATCTTACACGGCACGTGTAGAAAAAGTATTTTTCTTACCAAATTTTTACATGCGACATGTGGAAACATGAAAGCTAAGGTATATGTAGAAAAACCACTCAATCGTGATGGAACTACTCATACTTGATATATCATATCAAGTACCATATCTCGCGTATTGAAATCCCCAACCTACTCGATATTTTAGAAAATCATAAGATACATGCCCGTATAAAAAAGTTGTAAAAGTACAATGTTCACATCTTGCATAGTTAAATTTCAAAGCTATACGATCTGCATGAAATTTTACAAAATCATAAGCTACACGCCCGTGTTGAAAAGTTACACGAAAAATTAAGCTTTATGTTGTACAGAAATTTAGCTGATTGACTGTATATGTGCATGTGTTCCTGCAAAGTTCTACTGTTCATATTATTCCAATACAAAATTATAATTCACATATGGTTTTCCATCAATTCTTCGTTTAATATTCTGTTGTGTCCTTCCCTTTCGATCCAAGGCCAAAAATGGGTTGTTTTATGTATACTCGTAATAATTAATTTACTTGAACTTGAACTTTTACAGGACACTGAATTGATTCTCATTGGTTTTTTTATATTTTTTTGGTACGGTATAATAAACTTACATGCCGCGTCTAGATCTACACTTTCTATACGTACGAGCAAAAAAGCTACACGTTGTTAGAAACTCTAAAGCTACATGCGCATCTAAGAAACCTGCATGCCGCATCTAGAGTTTCTAAAAATACATGCAGAAAAGCTGCACAAACATGATGGATGCAAAATCCCGGTCAAAACGTGTAGAAAACCTGGATTTATGTATAGCTTTTCCTAATTTTGTATTCTCTGTGAACAGTGGCAGTTCGCTCGGCGAGTATAAAGTAGCGAACGAAAAAGTTGACAACAAAAAAAATATAAAAGGTAAAATATTGTATGATTTCGAATTAGTAACGAAACCGAGAACTCGGGTCAGATATCACTTATTCGATTCGAATTCGAGATGAATCCGAGAATTTTTAAAATAGCGAAAAAAAACTTTTATTTAAAATTCCACATTTCTAAGAAGAGTAAAAATTAAAACCACTTTCTAATTGGGATGCCTGAAAATAAAATGGCCCTTCCTTAAATTCAGCAATATTGATTTGGTATTCTTTTTTTTTTTTTTGAGTTCCACATATGCTTTGCTCTACTTGCCTATTATAAATTTGAATACATAATTGTATATTTTTTTTTTTTTTACTTACGCTTAATTTGTGTAAGAAATTTTCATAAATAAATGCACTGAATTTATTTAATGATCCAATATTTTGAACATTGTCTGCCAAATGTTGCAAGCAATGCATATTGTAAGTCAAAAGCTTTCATTATAATCAATTTGGGTAAGCAATGAAAATTTAATAAATTTCGTTTCGAAAATAAATTGCTAAAATTATTCGAAAACGATTTGCTAATTTTTAAATTCTCGTTTCGTGAGTGATTCGATTATATTGAAAATCTCGTTTCGAGAATGAAGTGTGCATTTCTCCCGCTTTTGAAAATGAATATCCGTGATCTCGGTTTCGAAACGAATTCGTT
The DNA here is from genome assembly GCA_914767935.1 of Coremacera marginata. Taxonomy (NCBI): domain Eukaryota; kingdom Metazoa; phylum Arthropoda; class Insecta; order Diptera; family Sciomyzidae; genus Coremacera; species Coremacera marginata. The sequence goes on from OU612044.1 coordinate 144,031,275, forward strand.
TGGTTTATTGGGTGCTGCTACTTCTACCTTCATAATTTTATCATGTGTGCGACGACATTATTTCTTCACCGATTTCAAGCAGAACTGAAAAAAATTTCAAATACAAAGCATACTTGATTGTTGATGAAGATGAAGTTAAATGATGTTGATTGAATAAAAAAAATCTCAAAAGGCTAAGCCTACTTTGTAAACAGATTTTTAAGCAAACATAAAGATATGATTATTTTTTAATACGACAATAATTATGATGATGAGTTTTTCTTCACCCTCATACAGGTACAGGTAGAGGCAAAGATAAACAATAATACACTTCAAATACATTGAAATGACCTTTATAAAATGATGATATGATACAGTTGAGGGTTCACTAAAAAGTAAATCACTTAATTACATAACGGAGACATATGCAATAAAAAAATATTGGAACAAAGATTTAGGGTAGGGCCGGGCCCGCTGTGTCCCCCTGGTTACGCCCATGGTCAAAACGCTAAGCTAATGTTTATTCTCCATTAAAACATATAAGCAACAACAAAAATTTGTCAAAAAATCTGCTGTTTTTAACGTTACATTTTAACTTCAATCTAAACGAAGCTTTAAATCGAAAATTTTGGAGTGTGCAAAGATTTTGCTATATTTTTTAGTATGTCAAATAAGTTGTAAAATATACAAGTATTTTTATCAGTACATATTTGTATATATTAAATTGTAAATTATTAAATATTTAACTATAGAATTCGAATACATTTTGAATACATTAATAATATCATTTTGAGTCACATCCCTGTAGGAAAATCAACTAATTTAAAAGTAGTTGATAAAGTAGTTTTTTATCAACCACAACTAGTTGAAATTCTGACTTTTTACCATAGAACGAACTAACATATTTTGTATGGTGATGTCCGATAAATAAGTCAATTGACTTTCGTCTGCATATATTTTTAGCTACTTGTTAAATTAGTTAAATTTAAATTAGTTTTTAACTACTTTAAAATAACCAATTGAAAACTATCACTGATGGCCTAAAGTTAATATTTGATGAAATAACATGGTTAAATATATATAAACTTGTAATCTAATAAAAATTTGCAATTAAAACATGTCAAAATCAGAGTAGTTGCCGCCTTAATATAATCCAAAGTAGTTTATCATTTACTTTTTTTTAAGTAGTATTTCAACTACTTCATATATAATGCAATAAAAACTATTTAGAATTGAAGTGGATGCCGCCTTAATATAATTCAAAGTAGTTCATATACTTGTTTATTTTAAATTAGTTTCTTAATTAGTTGTTTTTAAAAACAAGTTAGTTTGTTCCTATAGGGATATTTTAATATACGTATATGAAGCATGATGATATGTAAAAGCTCTATACTAGATTATCTAGACTTTAAAGAGCTGCTAAAGCTCCGTGTACAAGCGGAAAGCATTTTGTTCTTAAGAGGCATATGCAGCATTGAACAATCAACAATAAAAACAGCAAATACAGCAACTTCAACATGAGCAGAAGTGGTTTGCATAAAAGCAATTCTCCATCTTGTAAGAAAGGAAATAAAAAACGAGGGCTTTTTACGACATTTTTTATGTATGTATTGTGCTAAGAGTTTAATAAATTTTAGCAATATACAAGCGCAAAAAAATTGCATAAGGCTTTAAATAACGTTGTTGAGATTTCCAAGCGCTTAAGTTTCGGAAAAGTCCTGCTCAGAAACATGCGATGCAGAAACTTAATAGTTGCCGTATTCGAAGCTAAAAAAATATGAAAATTTGGTTTATTTAATTTGTTTTTTCAAATCGAAGTTTCCTTCCAAAAGTTGTAAATATTTAAAATAATGCTTATTTACGAATTCAGTAAAAATTCGGAACCACATCATGCGTGTACCATTTTGATCCAAGTAAAAAAAGGGTCTGCTGTTAAGCACAACTTCAGCAGACATATAAATGTTGTGAATTTCGGCTTTCTTCAAATAGAAAGTTTCAAATTTACATATAATTTTGAGATGCCCAAAAAAAAAAAAAGAAAGTACATTATCTGCTTAATCATCGTTTTTATATCTAAGATCGACTAACAAATCTCTTGCGCTTTTTTTACTGTTATATTGTAAAATCTTCAAAAACAAACATGGAAATTGTAAAATAAAGCGACATTGGAAAAGCGGCAAAAATATATTCCTAAAATCTGTTTCAATTAAGATTCACTGACGGATAAGAAAAAATGCACTTCTATGCAGACAAAAACACTTTCGGACAAACACAGACACAGACAAATACTCATCTAGCATGGAAACAAGCATATACATAGACACTCGCCAACTCACACATTGCATGCAATTCAAGCGAATTGAAATGACTTTTTAACAAGCTAAAATAAACAGCTTAATAACCAGGAAACTACAGTAAGAAAAAAATGCGTTTCGCGACTAAAATGGATGTGCTTCTTCTATTGCTGCTGCAGCACTGAGATCACAACTTCGCCTTTATACTGGCAAAAAGTCAGTCACAGCGCTTCGTATTGCCAGATCTTTGTCAGATTTACAGACATCACGAACAGTTAGGAAAAAAAAAGGAGCAAAACAAAACTAAACCAACCAAGAGTCAATGGTACTGTAAGCAACACACACACACACTCACTCACTCACTTACTCAGTTACCAACATTTAAAAAGGATATCCCACTAACGTACATATCTGCATCTGCACACGCGGCAACACATGCAGGCCCAACACCAACAACACACACAAGAAACTGGCTAACAACATAAATTAATGCAATTCTTAACAAGTGCTGCTACTGTTTTTGTTGTTGTTGTTCTTGTTTTGTGTGCTGTTGCAACTGACAGCACCAGCAATAGCAGCAGGCAGGCAGTTAGTTAGGCAGGCGTACTGCTTCAACATGACCAAGTGAGGCATGTTTCCGGTGCAAAACGTAATAAGCAGCAGTAATTGAAGCAGCCACCATTGATGCCACATGTTTGCCATGAACATAAAACTAGTTTATGAATTCAAGAAATAAAAAGAAAATTCAAAAAGCTTAAAACAATTTTTAAGAAAACTTGTTTAAGTTAGTTGTTTTTAGCAAACTGAAAACATGTTACTCTAGCGGAGCAGAAAGAATTGGAAAATGAAGTTTTGTTTTTGTGTGTGAGTTTTTTATTGATTTATAATAATAAGTTATATATAAGTTATATAAGTTTTATAAGTTAAGTTATATAAGTTATATATAAGTTATATAAGTTATAATAATAAGTTTTTCACTTATTATTCTTTATACTCCAGCCACTTTTTAAATTTTTTTGCTAATTCGCACCTACTTTTACTCTTCGATTAATATTAAAATAAAAACTCGCAAAAATGTTTAATTTTGCTTTTGTGAGATCCCGCAACGACTAATTACTAATTGGAAAATTGCTGTACCAATTAAAATTTTTAATATGATTATTTTTTTCTTATAGTTGTTTTTTTGTATTTTTTGCATGTTGCGTGCTATAATATACTCAAAGTGCAATATTCAATAACATCATAAAATTAGAAATATGCATATAAATAAAAACATAAGTAAAAACTTGTTAAAATTGCACGTGACATTTATTTAACACGAATAAATTTCACGTGACCTGGTCATGATATGCGGTCAAACTATTTGATGTCAAATTATGCTGCATGCCCAGTAATTATTGTGTGGCAACGTTGTACAATGTCGTGAGCAAATGCAAGCTCGAAGCAAAAATAGAAGGAGTTGTTAGAATTGAATGAAACTATATGGCTGAAAGGATATTCGCACACCCATTTCAAAAATTGTCTTGTTTCCTTTTGAACTGGTTACGGTTGAAAAAAAACCGAATATTTTGGCTTTGCCATCGAGCAATATTTCTAAATATTCGTTGCCCAAACGGTTTTTTATTTACAGTTAAGGCTCATATAAATGAAGCAAAGTTCGTAAATACTTATCATTTAGGAGTTAAATATCTCTTACTCACCTTAATACAACTCAAATCAGTGCATTTCGTTTTGTTTCTTTCATTGGAAATGAAAATCATTCGTTAATCTCCGAATGAGCGAGCGAATCGTTAATTTGCATTTCTCTTTCGTTGCTGTTCACAGCATGCGCTTTTGCGGAGCATAAGCCGATATATATAACTCGCACTTTTTTTTTCCTCACTCAGATTATTTGAAAATTATGCACTCTTTTCAATGATAGTTATATACACTGACAACTAAGTGAGTTTGATTTTGATGTCATCATATTTTATCATTCGTTTCTATTGGAGTTTGTTTGTTTTCTGTTTTTTTACGAATTCGGTACTGAGGCCAACACTAGGTAAAAATGGGTCGCTGAATTCACAAATACACAGGTCCATCTTTACCCCCATTTGCAATATTTTAAAGGAGGAGCCAATATATGTAAGTGTTTGACTTACAATTTGACTAACAGTGGATAGTTAAAGACGTGCTGATAGACCCCTCTATTTGTGCATCTCAGAAATGCTTCCCCCCTTAGAAACGCCCCAAGAATATGGCACTTTTTCTATTTTTTCGAAGATTTTTCGAGGATTTTTCGATATTTTTCGATTTTATGTTGTTTTATAACTCGATGGGGAAGCAAAATAGGTAAAATCTAGCCATTTCTTGGGGGTTACTATAGGAGGAAGCATTTTTGAGATACACAAATAAGAAGGTATATCTGCCCCTATTCACCATATTTTTAGGGAGGGGCCGAAACACGTGTTTGACTTACAATTTAACTTACAGTGGACAGTTTCGACGTCCACCTAAAAATGTGGAAAATGGGGGGATAATAGACCCCTCTATTTGTGTGTCTCAAAAATGCCCTCCCCCTTAGAAACCCACAAAAAATTGTTAATTTTCACCTACATTGCTTCTAAATAAGCAACTATCGAAATGATAAGTATCAAAATACTTATCATTGATGAATTCAAATTATTTTCAGCACATTTAAAGAGCACATCATTTGCAGAACTCGAGGGATGAACACAGTGATAATGTTCTCACAACGATGAGCGCTCTTTGTACACGGACGAATAACCAATAGTGGAGTGTTTGAGGAGTTTATGCGAGAGCGTAGCGTTCAACGAATTGCTCTGAAAAGATTATTTATTGCTTCTGTTTTTATAAATGATAACTCGAAAGAGCGAGAGCGAATATTGATTGCTCTACGCATTCTGAAATCAAGTCAACATTATTTAATTAAATATGCGCCGTTTTTTCGATAAGTTTCTCGCATCTATGTGGTACCTTCATTATTCCGCGCTGGAAGTTTCCAGTTTTCCCTGCAAGGAACCTTCCAAGGTGCTGTTTGATAAGGCCCTTATTATTAAAAGTTTTACCATTCAGTGAGTTTTGCACGTAGTGAGACATATGGTTATCCAAGAGCACAAGATCTTGACTATAATGTGAATGGGGCAAATAGCCCATCCAAAGTCGAGCAATTTTTGTCGAGTTATAAACTCGCATTAGGCCTGGCGTTATAGTGGTGGAAGACAAGCCCCTTTCGATTGACCAGCACTGGATGTTCGAATGGATATCATAGCTTAATTTCTGTAATTCCTCACAGTAAACTTAAGAATTTATGTTTCTATTCTATGGGAGTACCTCATAATAGGCAAGTTCATTCCAATCCCACTAGATTGAAAGCATAATCTTCTTCTGGTAAATATCTTGCACCAGCTTTTTTTTATATATTTTCTTGGACCAGCTTTTTTTCCTGTTGACTTTGTTGTATACAATCCACTTTTCATTACTCGTAATCATTCGCTTGAGAAATGGATATTTTTTCACGTTTCATGAGCCTATCGCATATGTCAACTCAATTAAGCTTGTGAACTTTTTCAATTCGTACGGGATCCAGACATCCAATTTTTGATTACACCAGCGGACTTAAAATGACGACGAATGATTCTAACGGAAAAATTTAGAGTACTAGCAATTTCTATGACCGTCGAATGCTTGTTTGTCTCGACTAGCATCTTGATTTGGTAGTCGTTAACCTCCGAGGGACTACCAGAACATGGAACATCCTTGATTGAAAAATTTCCATCACGGAAAGGGCCATTAACTTGCGATAAGTTTTTATACCCCAACGCGTACTGCGTAAGGGGTATATTAACTTTGTCATTTCGTTTGTAACGCCAAAATGGAGGCGTGGCAGGTATAGAAAAATATATATATTTTTGATCAGCATCATCTCCTGAGTCGATTTCCATTTGTCCGTTTGTCTGTCCGTCTGTCCGTCTGTCGACACGATCACGATGAAATTCAATGTATAAGTTTATTTTTAAAAAAGGACGATCAAATTCGAAAATGGGCTAAATCGGATGAAAAGCACGCCTACCTCCCATACAAAGTGTCTATATTTTAAAAGTAAAATCTATTAAAAATCTGCTCAAATTAAAGAAATGTCTTGAAATTTGCATAAAGGCTTTGATATATAACATAGACCACCACTATGATATTTGGCATAAACGAATGAAAACCGCGCCTACCTCCCATACAAATTGGCTTTATTTTAAACGTTAAATGTTTTAAAAATCCACAAAAATTAATGAAATGTCTTGAAATTTTGCACTTTAGCTTTGATATAAAATATGAACCAACTCTATGATATATGGCAATATCGGATCAAAACGCCTACTTCCAATACAAAGTGACGTCATCAAAATAGGAAAACTTTCGTTAATATATAAAACTGAATGACATTTTGCTTGTCGGTACCCAAATTGCGCCCACATCGTTTATCCAACCCATACATATATTCTTCGGTTTGATATGGAGTCTTTAGAAAAGTGGGTGTGGCATTTTACTTATGATCGAACTTTAGTTACACCGTGTGTCTGACTTCAACCAAATTTTCACACATAGTCTTTGGTAATTTGAGCAATCTTAAGTTTATATAATTGGGCGGTAATAGATAGGGGGCATGGCACTTTTATTTAGACTAACTCTGCCTATACCGTTTGTCCGATTTCAACTAAATTTCTTACATATATTCTTTAGTATAATGAGAAGTTTCAAGCCTACAAAACTGGGTGGACTTGGATAAGGGGCGTGTCAATTTATTTATAATCAAAGTCTCTCTACACCGTTTGTCCGACTTAAACCAAATTTTGCTCACATATTATTTAGCATAAGAATCAGTCTGTAATTCATAAAAGTGGGCGTACTAGACAGGGGAGTGGCACTTTATTATTAAGAAATTTCCATTTACATCGTTTCTCCGATTTTAACCAAATTTCGCACATATATTCTGTAGTATAATGAGAAGTTTTAAGCATACAAAAGTGGCTGGGATTGGACAAGGGCGTGTCGAGTCAATTTAATTCTTATCGAACTCCTCCCTATAGGAACAAACTAACTTGTTTTTAAAAACAACTAATTAAAAAACTAATTTAAAATAAACCAGTATATGAACTACTTTAAATTATATTAAGGCGGCAACTACTCTGATTTTGACATATTTTAATTGCAAATTTTTATTAGATTACAAGTTTATATATATTTAACCATGTTATTTCATCAAATATTATTAACTTTAAGCCATCAGTAATAGTTTTCAATTGGTTATTTTAAAGTAATTAAAAAAATTATTTAAATATAACTAATTTAACAAGTAGTTGAAAATATATGCAGACGAAAGTCAATTGACTTATTTAGCGGACATCACCATACAAAATAAGTTAGTTCGTTCTATGGAAAAAAGTCAGAATTTCAACTAGTTGTGGTTGACAAAAAACTACTTTATCAACTACTTTTAAATTAGTTGATTTTCCTACAGGGCTTCTACACCGTTTTTGTGACTTCAACCAAATTTCGCAAATATATTCTTTGGAATAATGAGCAGTGATTTGTCTAAAAAATTTGGCGGAATTAGACAAGGGCGTGCCACTTTAATTTAAATCGAACTCCTTCTATGACCTTTGTTCGGCTTCTTCCAAATTTTCCATATTCTTTGGAGTAATGAGAAGTCAGTAGTCAAGAAATTTGGGCGGAATTAAACGGGGGGTGTGGCACTTTAATATTAAGCGAAATTATTTTACACCCTTGGCATGAATTTGCACATATTACACATGTCAAATTTTGCACACATATTCTGTAACATAATGAGCAGTCTACAAATTATTCTATATGGCAGCTAAGGGTGGAATAAAATTAAGCGTATGACACAAATATTTTTGCAAATAATGCATAAACATATTATAGACGGCTAAAGACTTCGAATACGGCTGCGGGGGGGTATTTTAGCCTCGGTACCCTACCGGAGCTCCATTTCTTACTAGTTTTTAATGTTTTTGATAATTTTTACTTATTACACAATAACATAAACTGTTACTCAGATAGCGTGACAGGAATAGGGTTAAAGGAACAATAGAATTTGTTACAGAAATCTTGTTTTTTCCAAGGAACCAATATTGTCCGTCAAAGCCTCAACAACGCTATTAGGTTCTTTTTTTCTCATCTTGGCCCAAGGAATCAACTGAAGCCGGATTAAAGCATTGATACAAATACACTGTTAAATAAAAAAAATAAAAAACTTACTCAATTCACATTGATATTTTAAAACATTTTATTTTTGGGATTAAAATTATTGTTTTCAATGATTTAAATTAATGAATGAAATCACGTTTTTGAATAAAATTTTCAGTCAATGATTTAAAAAAATGGTTGCAATAATTTTTTTCAAATCACTGATTGGGACTTGAAATTTCAAATCACAATCAATGATTTGCAAAATTGATTGCATTCATATAGTCGCAGTCAGTGATTTGAAAAAATTAATGCATTCATTTTGAAAATAAATCACATGATTTAAAATCGTAAATGATTGCATTCTTTTATAGCTCGGATAAGCACAACACTAGAAGCAATAAATTTGTGTACAGAAGAAAATATTGCTGATCGTTTCTCTCTAACGTCCTTTGTGCTTTGTTCCATGAAATTGAATGATAAGGTTAATGTTTTTTTCATTTTCAATATAATTGGACACTGCATTTCATTACAAACATGCAAATTATAATTTATTGGTTGGTTTGAATTAAAAAAAAAAAAAAAATAAATATTTTTTCATTGCGTTAACTATTGTTTTAACTACAACTGAATGACTTTCTGGTTTAAAACAAACTGAGCTGAACTGAACTAACTTGTTTGTTCTCCTTATTATATTTCTAATTGCTTACAATACGCTTATTCTTACTTTCAATTTCAATCTGGACTTTAGGGCGTCGGCTTATTCCTAGAATAAAATTATTCATCATAAATCATTAAATACATTAAATAAACATTAATCAGAAATCACGTAATATGAGCTGTCAAAAGAATCATTAAGATATAAATTTAATGAGAATATCGAAAGTAATAAATTTTTTTGCTTTATTCATATGATCTACTTTTAAATGCTATATTTAACTTGCATGTAACTGAAATATCATATATTTCCTAAAGAGTTTGCAACAGTGCTTGTAGCTCATGTTGTTGTTGTTGTGTTGACGTGTTCGTCCATTTTCATTTTTACTTTAATTGTTTTGTTGTTATTTTCTTAGTTATGCATACACTAAACCTGGCTTGTTTAAACTCTTGTGCATGACTTGTTTTAATTTGAATTTTTAATTGTGTTAATTTTATGGTTTTTTATGCGAAGGATTTTTCTAACGTTACTTGATTCTGCTTGAAATAATATTGATTAGTAATTTATATCTACTGCCTAAAGATATTTTATTTCTACTGCCTTAAAGTATGCAATTTTTCAAGTGTGACGCACTCCAGAAGCCGTTATTTAAGGTTTTCTTCGTGGAAAAATATTGATTAGTATTTTATATCTACTGCCCGAAGGTGTGCAATAAAAAAACATCATGAAATAAAATGTAATCAGTAAGCATTACAAGGAAGTGCTTTTCAGTTTTATGACCGTTATCTGCGCTGACAGTTTTACACAACCGGAAACGGTTGAAAGTGTGCTATTAAAGCAGGCGCCATATTGTAAAAGTTGTTACAATAAAAACAACAACAACAACTTCAGTAGCACAAACGACAACACCCACTTTAATTATTATTAGTGCGTTATTTTCCATTGGTTCCCGTCATCAGTTCAACCTGCAAAAAAGGACTTAATGAGCAATAGTTTGTCACTTTGAGTGTTCCGTTATTTAATGTAGCTTGTTTTTATTTTTCCCTCCTTATCTTAATACTTCTTTTCTGTCGGTGTAATTATGATTAAATCATTTTTCATTTTAATAGAAATTATTTATGTTTTCATCAAGACAGGACATCCAAGAGAAACATTTTCTGTGGCATTGCAGAGTGAAAGGATACACTTTGTAGTGCGCTGTACGATTCTATGATAAAATATCATTTGTAACCTATTTAGCAGCGATGAAATGGATAAGATAGAGAACGGACAGGAAAAGAGGAAGTTTGGCAGTGACTTATTTTTTAATGAAGTGGAATAGATGACATAAATATTCATCTTGATTTGTAAATAATGATAAGCGTAAAAAAATATACTCCATGGACTTATATAGTATAGAGTTTTAATGCTCATTTGTGTAAAAGGATCGATAAATAAATTTTTAGCTCAGAATATGAAAAATTTGATATAAAAGATTTTAATTTAAATTTCAAAGTGTTGAAACATACACAGAGCATAAAACCACTACGTAAAATCAAGAATATTCCCTTATTGAGCTATCTTATGAGGTATTCTTCTTAATAGTACCAAAAAAGAAGAATTTTCCTTAGAGAAATCTTCTTATTTCTATAGAGGAAATCTTATTATATATCATCAAACATTGCCTAATAAGATTCGTTATTGAATGAAGGTAATTATGTGGAAGTGTTTTAATTACTATTGTCATCTAACTCACTCATCTCACTTAAGTTTAATAAGTGACCACTTAAAACTAAGAAGAAAATCTTAGCCTTTTTTGTATGTATACATGCATACATGGAATTGAAATTAAAATGTTTTGTTGAAACATTCATATGTATAAAAAAATTTGTTAAATTTCTATTTATATATTCTGATTTTCTATATTTCCTATAAATAAGTATATAAATAATATTTCCTATTTAAATATCAACAAGATAACGGTTAAAATGAGAGTAAAATCACAAACTTTTAAGAAGACTTTCTTATAGTTCAGACAGTCGTTTTGGATGAAAACCAAAGAGAAATCTTCTTGGTTTTGTTATATTTTAATAGGTTGTTATGGCTTTGTGTAATATAAGAAATGTGCATAAAGTTTCAACAAAAACTATATAAAATACAAATATGTTATAATGATGATTTTAACTTTTTTCCGAATATATGGACAAACAATTAAGGTAAATGAATTACTTAAGGCACATGACAGCACAGCTTGAGCACATTACAGCACAATATTTGAACTTTTGAAAAATATGAATTTAACTAACTAACTTTAAATGAATAAAGTACCACCTTAAACAAGATATTAATATTTTATAAAGTTTCTCTGGCACAAAGTCTCGGTTTGAGTTAAAACCAAATATCAAAAAATGTTTTCATTTTATTTATTAAAATTTTTCGATTTTTTTCAGAAAACCTTTGGGAGAAAAACGTTGTAAAAGAGTTTAATTTATGACATGATCTCAGTTAATGATCAGGTTAGATTTCTGCAAGACAATATTGACAAACTTTTTAATGAGTTTGTTCATTTGAAGCGTGTTCAACTCAAGCAACGCTCCTGGTTCAGCAAGCACATTGAAGGGTTAATGAGTATAATAGGTGGAAACGATATAAGGTTACAGTTTTGTATGAGGAGCTAAAAAACTTACATGCGCTGGTTGTGAAAAGAGTTAAAATAGCGATGCAATCAAAACAACATTATTACGGTAGAAAATTTAGTTTAGAAGAAACAGAAATGGAAATGGCGAGAAACAGAAATGGCGAGAAATACGCAGTATTGGAATTGGTTAAAAAAACATTGGTGGCTGTGTTAATGTTAATGTTGAGGAACTAAATAAAAAGTTCACTAATGTTCCTATGCATTCTGTTGGAGTAAATACTTACCTTAGTGTTACCAACTCACTTGATGCTTTCCACAATTTCAGTTTTGCATGTGTAAGTCAAACTCTTCGTGGAAAAAAGTATTCTGTGAATCAAGTCAAATGCCAATTTTTTTTGAAGATCCTACTCCCTTATATACTTCCATATCTCACTCATCTTATCAATACAGTACTCACTATGCCTGTTTTACCGGTAAACTGGAAGAGGGCAAAAATCATTCCGGTACCGAAATCCGACGATAAGTATAGTCCAATCGCTATTCTCCCCCTTTATTTCTAAATCATTGGAGCAGATAATGTGTCAGCAAATGAATACACACCTAAATAAATACAATCTCTTAACTGAGAGGGAATCAGGTTTCGGGGCCAAAAGTAGCTGTACCACTGCTCTCATCAATGTGTCTGAGAATTTGGGTGTTAGTTAGGATGAAAATAATGTGAGCTTTGAACCACTCCAAAGGCTTCGACACTGTCGATCACGACATTCTACTGACTAAACTTAACCGAATGTTTAACTTTTCTTTATCCGCCGTAAACTTTATCTCGTCGTAGCTTTTAGGTAGGTCGCAAGCTGTCTTTGCTAACGATGTTTCGTGAACTTTTCTTCCTGTTAGAAGGTTTGTCCCGCAAGGGTCGGTTTTAGGGCCTCTATTTTTTTGTATGTATAGTAGTATAGTATAGTAGTGCAAAAATTAAAAGTTGAATCGAGCTACGATCTGTAACTCAGAAGAGCTAGTGGCAATCGCAGAAAATTCTACCTACATTAGACAAGAATACATATCTTATTACATAACAATTCTAGTTAAAATTAAGTAACAATTTATTTATTAAAATTAAAGAACAGATATAAAATTATTATAGTAAGATATATAGGTAAGATACAAAAAGTAACAAAACAATTTATTTAAGAGTTTATTGCATAACTTGCAGAATATAACCTAAGTCTTCATAATTAAAATTAAATAACCAGGATTTCACTTTTTTGAGAAATAAGGCCTTATTGTGAACAAGACGTAAATCATCCGGTAAACGATTAAAAATTCTTGGTGACACTGAAAAGTAACAGTTTAAATAAATTTGCAAATTATGTGGCGGAACTTCAACAAAGTTTTGCGAATTAGTTCTTAAATTATAACGGATAAAAAGTCTGTTAGACAAATGATCAGAGTTATTAAAAAAAAGTTTAAGAACTTTGTAGTAAGACAAATGCTTGAGCGACAATATTGACAACTCCTTAAAAAGACCAAAACTTCTATCGTAACGTGATTTATTACATACTAACTGAATAATACACTTTTGCAAGTAAAAGTCTAGTTTTATTTTTATGTGTCCCACCCCAACAGGTCAAACCGTATTCCTATTTAGAGCTAAAAAGGGAATAATACACACATTTCAAGAGATCTGGGGAGCAATCATTTTTTAGTTCATAAAGCTGCCGAATAATGTTCCTAAAGTACTTCCTCAACTCACTGCAATGCAAATACCAGTCTAGCTTATAAATGAGCCAAACTCCAAGGTATTTATAGGAGTCAAAAACCTCGATCACAAAACAATTTAAAGAGCATTGCACATTATCAATAAATGCTATGCCATTATTATCTATACTACATGAGGCACAAACCTTAGGATATTTACCACAATAAGGTCCATGATAGTGTATTTGACCGAAGGGTAACTTATTTCCAGACATATTAAAATGCATGAGTTTAGTCTTATAACAAATCTATGCGCTTTGAACCATCTACTCAATAGATCCACATCATGATTCAAATCAGAAAAAAGATCAATAAGAGATTTACAAGTAAACAAGCAAGCCATGTCATCAACAAATGCAGTTATAGAGCTTTTCAACTTTAAAGAAAATGGATGAGAAACAATATTGGTCCCAAAACAGAACCTTGTGGGACACCTAGGCTCAAAAACGTATTGAAACTGACGTAAGCACCAACTTTTACTACTTGCTGTCTATTAGACAAGTACGAGGCAAGCCAAAAAAACATGAAGCCACGGAAACTACACTTGTAAAGTTTGTCCAACAATATTTCAGGATGTACACTATCAAATACCTTCGTAATATCTACAAACAAAGACGAAGTTGTCTTACCCCCATTCACATCATTATATAGATTCGAATAGAAATTTTGCAAGGCATCTTCAGTGGACATACCAGCACGAAAACCAAATTGATTTCTGTTGAAAAAATTAATTTTGTTGAGAACGATATAATTCTATTTTTAATAGTTTTTTCAAATAACTGACAGAAGTGAATTTGGTCTATAGTTATTCATTCATACAAGTACGTACACCTTTCTGGAATAGTATCAAGACAACTCCATTTTTTAAAAGCTCAGGAAAAACACCAGAGTAAATGCTGAAATTAAAGATATACGCTAAAATATCTGAAATATTAACCCATTTTATACCCTCGTACGATTTTTCGTACACCAACTTTGACGAATTATTTAAAATATTTAATAATATGCTATAGGCACCAATGGGAAGGTTGTTATTTTGACTGCAAAAAAAATGTTCAAGGACACCCCCACCTCCCCCCCCCGCCCCCCCCGACACACATTCTATGTTTTCGACTCTTTGTCTCAATTTTTTGCCAGATCAAATAGAATTTATACTGTGGTGAAAAATTTCCTAACACCTGCGTAAATCAACCATAGCGTTGACGCCACTACAGAGTTGTCAGTCAATGTTATTGTTTGCAATGTGAAACTTGCATTTATTTGCAGATTGAATAAAAATATTTGGTTTATAGTAGATTTTTCGCCAAAAAGGTAATTTTTTTTAATAGTTTATTACAAAATACGTGAATTTTGTGGAATATAATATTTAGAAAAAATGAGTCGGCATCACTATTTGAATGCTCATGAGCTACAAGCAATCATCGATGGATGGTCGGATGATGAAGCAATTGATTACATTGTGCTGTGCCCACCAAGCAAGGTATATGGACTTACCGATGATGAAGACATCGATGACGAGGTAATGCCAAACATGGATGATAGCAATTTCGTGGAAGTAGCCGGAGAAATTGAAATTGAGATGACCGTATACTTTTCTGGGCCGCTAACTAATCCCAATATAAAATTGTCACATACGCTTCGAACTCCACGAACGCAATCATTGATGGTCACGCCTGAATCAAATGTTTATGAGCCACAGCCCAGCACATCCACTGAATGCTCTAATCCAAAAAACACAGACAAAAAAGACACCGCAGCCCATCAAAAGTAGCGCCGGTTGTTCCGACTTATAAGCCGCTGGCTGATTTCGGTGTTCCCAAATGGAAGAAAGGTATAAAACGGTCATCAACCGAAGTAGTAAAATATGACAAACAGCCGAATCACGCACCAATTGAAGGTGAGGTTTTGGAAATTGTAACAAAGTTTGACGCCTACACACCTTTGCATTATTCGAGCTAATTTATGATGATTCCATATTTGATTTACTGGTTACTGAAACCAACAGGTAAATAAACAAAATCGATAAACATAATAGGTACTATCAAGTATGTCATGATTGCAGGTATTATAATCAGGATAATCAATCGGAAGAGCTTTGCACAATACCTGAAATGAAGCGCTTCATTGGTATTTTGTTGACGTCGGGGTATAGTACGGTGCCACATATTTCCGACTATTGGAGCCGTGAACCCACTTTAGGAAGACAGATCGTACGAAATGCATTGAGTCGGAAGAAGTTCCAAAAAATTACCCAATATGTACATTTAGCGGACAACTATACGTTCGACACCACTGATAAATTCGGAAAGCTTGCGCCATATTTCAAGTTGCTCAACAAAAATTTCATGCAATTTGGCGTGTTCAGTGCACATTTATCAATAGATGAGCAAATGGTGCCATATTAGCGGAAGCATTCATCAAAAATTTACATACGCGGCAAGCCGATCCGGCTTGGATTTAAATTGTGGTGCCTCTGTTCGTCGGAGGGATGCCTGTACCAGTTTATTCCATATGGGAGTGCCGGCGGATTCCCCAAAGATATTGGACTAGAAGCTTACACGGTCTTCGATTATCCAAATCGTTATGATGTATATTTCGATAACTTTTTTACTTCACATTACTTGGTGTGCCTGTTGTCGGAGAGGAACTTCTTCGCTACTTGGAACGGTTCGCGTCAATCGGTTGGCCGGTGCTTCTCTAAAGACCGGTGCGAAAAAATTGCCTCGCGGAGCTATTGATTATACTTTCGACAAAACGAATAACATTCTCATTGTGCGTTGGAGCGATAACAAGGAAGTCACCATTGCTAGTAATCACCAATGTATTGATCCATTGGCTAAGGCCAGGCGATACAACAAGGATCAGAAGAAAAAAATCAACGTTCACATGTCATTGCTAATCGCTCAATATAATCAGCACATGGGAGGTGTTGACCTTCACGATAACGCTGTCTCCAACTATCGGGTGGCCATACGTGGCAAGATGTGGTGGTGGACTCTATTTGCATCGGGTCTGGACAGTTCATTAGTCAACGCATGGAAAATTCATTGTGTCATCGCCAAACACAAAAAAATCAAACCAATGCCACAAAAAGATTTTAGGGAGCCGTGACCAGTGCCTTGCTAAAAACACATGACCCACTTCCCAGTGACGAAGATGATAGCGATGATGCAGATGTAAATATGGTTGGCGATAGTGGTGCTTCCGTCCCCAAGACTACTGGCAGGCACTTGGCTGAACGAGATCCACTCAGCAAGCACTTGCGTTGTAAGGTATGCCACAAAACTACCATTTACATGTGAGTGCAACGTTCACATTCACGCTAAGTGTTTTACTAAATACATAGCCCACAAATAAATTTTAAAATTTTTCTTTGCTTATAAACATTTTATAAAATTTTGTTATCAACATTCAATAAAGATAACAGCCGATAATAGTATATAAAATTGTTTTTATCTCCAATTTCCCCCATCAAATAGAAACTTTTCCTGAAAAACATAGAATGTAGAACAACTACCACTGTACGAAAAAACGTACAGCTGGTAACTTTTGAATGGGTGGGGGTAGGGGGTTAAAATTTTGTGCTTGCAGTAAGGGGGTCAATAGAAGATATCCATGCAAAGGGCATCAAAAACTACTCGCGGGATCGGGTAGGGGTATAAAATGGGTTAAAGGCAATTTTTTTGCCTTTAATAGTTGAAGAGTTGGAGTTATTGAGCAACAAGGTTATTTAATATATATCAATTTAGGAAATTTGCGAAAACGTGAAGGTGTTTGGATAAAATCTATCACTAAGAAGGCAGGCACAGGAAAGCGATCATTATTTACAAAGCTAGCAGTTTCTTTTACCAATATAAGCGAAGAAGTTATTTAAACCCTCAGCGATAACATGGGTGCTAGAGGTAGGAACATCAGCAATAATAAGATTAATAATGGCATTATTAAGTCCATCTCTACCTAATATTTCATTAATAACATTCCATTCTCTCTTAGGAGCACCTCTAAGCTATGAAGCTTATCCTTGTAAAACACAGTTTAAGCCTTGAGAATATCTTTTTGAATATTGTTGCATGCAGCCTTATATCGAAGTCTAAGTCTTTGATTGTTTTGGTGTTTTTTTTAAATTTTTGTATAAATTATTTTTCTTATTTATTTTGCGAACAAGATCATCTTTTATCCATGGTTTCAGTTTTTGTATGTCCCTTTTCCTAGAAACATGAGAATGAGAACACTGATCAAAGTGCATCTGCAAAGTGCTAAGAAAAGTACTAAAAGCTTCAGAAGGGCAATTGCAATTGTAAACGTTATTCCAAGAATCCATTAAAATAGATCTATGTATATAAATGCCCTTCCTGGTGTCTTAGAAAGCTCCAGAATGCACATGTACGCTGATAATGTACAATTGTACTATAATTCTAAAAAAGAAAAGTTAAACACCTCTACCTCATCTTAGCAATGTTCTTGAGAGTGTAGGTGAGTGGGCTCGTTGCAACGGCTTGAGCCTTAATCCCAAAAACTCTAAGTGTCTTGTGATTTCGAAAAAGGTTTTTGATATTACAGCAGTTAAATGGTCTCCGTATTGCGTGTGTTCAGACGTCGAAAGATTTGGGTGTAACATTTAATAGAACTCTAACATGGCATAACCATATAAAAACCACTGTCGGTAAAATTTATGGTATGCTTCATGCGCTATGGACAATACAGTACTTTACGCCACTCAATTTTCGGCACCTGCTTGCTAAAACTTACCTTGTGCCAACATTACTTTATGGTTGTGAAATTTTTGCTGGTTGCGACAATTCTGATAAACAAAAATGAAAAATTTGTAAATTAATTACGACCTTCTTTCATAAGTTTTAAGTTATGTGTTTATAAACCTCCAATAATTTTTCAATTATTAAAGGTTATATTTTATCGAGCTCAAGGTCAATGTTGCTTTTCCGAAGAAAACAACTGAAGAAATAACAACTAACAACAACAATACACTATATAGAGTATCAAGTGAAATATTCTGTACAATAATGTTGCCCGATTTGTAAAAAATAAACGACCATTGACCATTGACCAATGACCATTTCAGCCCTTATAAAGACTTTGACCGAGCTTTTTATGATCAATTCTGTTGTGTGTGTTTTTGAAATGTTTGAACACAAATGATCGAGAACTGGACCTACCAGCTTTATGCCGACTCCGAACGGCTTATGTTCTAAAGAAGCTTTTTATGGCAGTTTTTACTCTTTGAGGCTTGCCATTGTCTGTCGAGAGATGACGGCTGAACAGAAAAATTAATTCAATTAAAAAACTTTCTGTGTCAGATGGAGGATTCGAACCTGAGTTCTCTGGCGTATGAGCCACACACGCTACCCACTACTCCACGGCCGCCACGTTGCCCGATACATATATGAATTAAAAAGAAGAGACCATGTTTATCTATACGTCAAAAAAATTTAAAATATGACCTTTAAAAACTTACTAAGCTACCGCACACTTTTGTTTTTGCATGAAATTATTTATACTCATTAACCAGGGATGTTAATTTCGCTCACTTTTTGAGCGCGCTCACTTTGGTAGTAAATTAGCGCCGCTCACTTTTTGAGCGGGCTCAATTTTTTGAAAAAGTGGGCGCGCTACATTTAGAGCGCACTCACATTTGGAGCGCGCTGAAGTTTTTGGAAAAAGTGAGAGCACTCAACTAGTGAGCGGCTTAAGAAGTGAGCAAAATTAACAGCCCTGTCATGAACCTACTTATTTGCATTCAGGAATAATCTTTTCTCGCAACAGTCGCACTAATAAAATAAATAATCCGCGTTTTATGTGTTTAACATGTGAAAGACAATTTTATGTTCAGTTTATTCGTCTTTGGAACGGGCTTCCAAATTATTTAAGATCTTGTAGTAACGCTGTACAGTTCAAAAAGCAGTTATCTATATATATGTTTCATAGTTAAGTTAAGTTAGTTAAGTTAAGTTGCACATCTTAGTTTTAAGATTATAGACCATTCTTTGTCCCATAAATAAAGCTTAATATGTTAAAATAAGTTGAAATAAGTTCATGCATTATGTTCTGTACATATTCAATGCTGGTATTGTCCATAAGAATTCTTGAAAATCTTGTACTGCCAGTAAATCTCAAAATAAAAATAAATAAATAAAATAAATATGTTTGTAAGAATATACTTATTTAAAAAGAAGATTTTACAAGACCTGAGTTTGAAAAATTTAATCAAATACTAAACAGAGATCGTCATAAATGTTCAAAATTATGCAAATTTTAATAGAATTAAACATAATAATGTGGTAGAACTTACGACAATTTACTTTAATACTCTGTTGTTAAGATTTATACTGACTGCAAAAAATTACCTGCAAAGAAAAGAAAAGAAAAGCAAATCAGCGATAAAATTAAATATGTAGTTGTTAACAATATAATATACATATAAGTAAGTTTTTTATAGTATTAGTTTAAATATTTATCCTAGAAATTTTTTTGTGTGAAAACGTTGAAACTTTTCAACACTTGTTGACAATGTTCTATATGCAGCGGAAGAACTATTTGCTCGTTACTATCTAAAGAACAATATTACCGAAAACAAATATTGCAATGTATTCGACTGTGGATGCTTTGATTATCATAAGTTCTTATTAAATTATATCATTATTGACAGTCCTATAAAAATTTAGACTAGCATTACCACCAGCAAATATTTGTACCTTAGTTTTAATACGTAGGGTGCCTTTTATATTTCGGGATTTGGCAACCCTGGTGTTGCAATCTGTCAACTGAAAGCTCTATCGCAAAGTTTGACATTTGTTGGCTTATACGTACTCAGAACGTTTTGACATACGAGCGCTATTTGTGTTGTTTATAGTAACTTAAAAGATTCATCTCGGTCTAAAAATGGAATTAAATCGTGAACATTTTCGTGCGATTATTTTTTACAACTTTCGACGTGAATTAACACAGCAACAGTGCATGGATGAACTTAATTCAATTTTTGGCGATGAAGCTCCATCAAGGACCAGTGTTTATCGATGGTATGGTGAATTCAATCGTGGTCGTAGTTCACTCCAAGACGAATTTCGTGAAGGTCGTCCGAAATCAGCTGTTGTTCCGAAAACCATTGATGCTGTGCGCGAACTGATATTGCAAGATCGTCATGTTACCTATCGTGAGATTGAGGCAACCTTAGGCATAAGTGGGACCAGCATACATTCAATATTGCATAAACATTTGACTGTCAAAAAAATTTGTTCGCGTTGGATCCCACACAATTTGTCAATCGCTCAAAAAAAGGCTCGTGTCGATTGGTCGAAGGAAATGCTCAAAAAATACGATCGCGGTGCTTCGAAACACGTCTATGACATCGTGAAAGGTGATGAATCGTGGATTTACGCATATGAGCCCGAAAGTAAACAGCAGTCGACTGTATGGGTGTTTCAAGATGAGCCAAATCTAACAAAAGTTGTTCGCGCACGAAGCACTTCCAAGCAAATGGTTGCCTGTTTTTTCGGAAAATATGGACATGTCACAACCGTACCACTAGAACAACGCAGAACAGTCAACTCTGAGTGGTACACAACCATTTGTTTGCCAGTTGTCTTCCAAGAAATCAGGAAAACCAACCGCCGAAGACGGATCACTCTTCACCACGACAATGCGAGCTCTCACACATCGGCTCAAACAACTGCATTTTTGAGCACCCAAAACATCGATTTGATGGGTCATCCGCCGTATAGTCCTGACTTGGCACCGAATGACTTCTTTTTATTCCCAACCGTGAAGAATAAACTGCGTGGACAACGATTTTCGACGCCCGAAGAAGCGGTTGCGGCATTCAGAATGCATGTTTTGGAGATACCTCAATCAGAGTGGCAAAAGTGCTTCGACAATTGGTTCAAACGCATGCAAAAGTGTATAGATCTTAATGGAGAATATTTTGAAAAACAATAAAGTGATTTTCGATGATTAATATTTGTTTTTGTTCTCTAATCCCGAAATATAAAAGGCACCCCTCGTATGATTTCATTCATAGTGAGAAATTCAGAAATAATAAATTCAGAAAAAAAGTTTGTTAGAACAAAACTAAGCCACCTATTAATTCATACAAAAAGTAATATACATATTACTGTAATATATTTCGTGGCAAATTCCACACATCAACAATTTTTTTCAAATAAAGCTTGGAGAGATTTTTGAAAATTAAGCAAACACTACTCATAACAATAACAATTATTACTATACAAATGCTTTTGAACTTATTTACTTACTTAGGTGGCCGTAACAACCCGTGTTCGGATTTCGGCCGACCTCATCAGCTCTCGCCAGGTGCCTCTGCTTTTTTTTTTTTTTTTAGACTTAACCAGCACTCAGGGGATGCCCCTATAAATGCGAAAGCATTGTGTTGATTCGGTAGACGGGTGATAGTTAGTTGGAGGGTGGAAAGATGGAGTAGTGTCGGTGAAGATTTGATTTAAATTTACACAGATTGAAACTGCCGGGAAACACGATCGCAGGGAGATTGTTCCACAATATTTCTGAGCGACTGAAGAACGAATTATCTCGGTAATGCGATGTTCTATCGGGCAAAGTTGCAATGGTAAAGGGATGGACTTGGAGAGCAGCCCGAGTGGACCTAGGAAACACACGAGCTGGTGGCGTCAGGCCATGTATCTCCCTTGAACATTTCCCATAGTAGTACCTGTACAGAAGGCTTAGGCAACCAACATTGCGACGATGCCCAAGAGAGTTGAGAGAAGATGAAATATTTCCATCACCTATCAAATATATCGCACGTTTTTGAATCCGGTCCAGACGCTTTGTGCGCGTCTTTTCCAATCGGATACATCAAGTGCGGTTAGGGCTTCCTCAGCCTGGTCCATCCATTGGAGGCATGGTCTCCCTCGTTGTCGTTGACCAACGACCCTCGCTTCGAGTACCTTTTTCGCTGCAGCTTTATCGTCCATACGATGGACATGACTCAGCCAGCGTAGTAGCCAATTTCTTCGTAGAGCTCATACAGCTCGTGGTTCATTCGGATGCGATAGTCATCGCCGACTCGAACTGGACCGAAGATTTTGCAAAGAACTTTTCTCTCGAGCACCCCCAGAGCAGCTGCGTCAGTTTGCGAAACTACCCATGCCTCAGCGTCATAAATAAGTACATGAAGAACGAGCATTTTGTAGAGTGTTCGAACTTAGTTGCTTACTGAGCCCGTAGTAGCACCTACTAGCAATTGTTGCTTTTCGCTTTATCTCCAGGCTGACTTCGTTGTTATTATTAATGGCGGTGCCAAGGTATACAAACTCCTTCAGCCTTACAAAAAACTAATTTAGTGCTGGCTCTAACTAGTGCCAGCTCTAAAAATATTTTTAGCATATGCTTAGCAGAGGCTACAGCTGCTACTAAATTAAAAAGCTGACGCTTAAATTGAATATCAGTTTTTTAGTAAGGCTGAGTGACTACTTAAAAATAATAGCTGCCGGATGAAACGTGGGAGTCTAGACGTCGGGTTCCCCTGTTTGTAGTCAGCATATACTTTGTTCTACCTTCGTTTACCATCACTTTATCACTTACTTTGGCTGATTCTTCTTCGACAGCAGTGAAAGCAGCGATTCTGCCAACAATGTCAATATCATTAGCGCACGCAAGGAGCTGGACACCTTTGCAGAAAATGGTGACATTACGATGCACACCGGCCTTTCGTATGATCCCCTCCATGATAATGTTGAAGAAATCGCAAGACATTGGATCGCCTTGTCTGAAACCTCTTTCGGTATTGAAGGTTTCAGAGAGGTCATTTCCTACCTTGTCGGAGCTGCATGTGTTGCTCAACGTCATCCTGCTAAGTCTTACCAACTTTGCAGATATACCGAACTCAGACATTGTTGCGTATAGGCAATCCTTTCTCGGGCTATCGAACGCAGCTTTATAATCGACAAGGAGATGATGTGTATCAATTTGGTTTTCGTGGATTTTTCCAGAATTTGTCGTAGCGTGAAAATCTGGTCTATGGTCGATTTTCCAGGTTGAAAGCGACACTGATAAGGTCCAATCAGTGTTTGGACCTTTTGTAAGTAATGCTTTTGAACTATTTAGGTTAAATCTTTTGTCTTTGTTTAGTCAAAAAGATTATTTCAATCCAAGGGGCAAATGTGCAAGGAACTACTAGCTTTTTACGTTGATTCTGCGTCTATACCCAATTTTTCCCTAATAGATCGAAGTTGTGAGATACAGGGTGATTTGCATTTTTTAGACTTTGATTTAGTTTTTCTACTCTAGAAACACAATGGTACCAAATCGCAAAAAGACGGCCAAAACCTCGAGGAGTTGTCTAATCTGCATAATCTTATAAGAAGGTTTTTGGGGTTGCTGATCACGAATCTGAAGTCAAAAATACGAAATTCAAGATGGTGGCTTAAAAATGGCGGCCATGAACATGCTAACTCTTATAGTAAATGTATTATGCATTTCAAATTTGGTGCACCGAAAGTTTTCTGGGTCGCTGATCACAAATCTGAAGTCAAAAATACCAAAATTTAAAATAAGAAAAAAAACAAAAAAAACGAAAAGGCCATCTCAGCCCTTGAAAGGACGTTGACTGAGCTTCTTATGATCAACTGTGTTGTGTGTGATGTGAAATGTTTGCACACAAATGATCGAGAACTGAACCTATATGTTTTACGCCGACTCCGGACGGCTTATGTTCTCAAGAAGCTTTTCATGGCAGTTTTTACTATTTGAGGTTTGGCATTGTCTGCAGAAAGGTGAAGGCCGAACAGAAAAATTAATTCAATTGAAAAGATTTTCTGTGTCAGATGGAGGAAACAAAATTTAAATTGGCGGCTTAAAAATGGCGGCCATGAACCTGCTAACTTTTATAATAACTATATTATGCATTCCAAATTTGGTGCACCCAAAGTTTTCTAGGTCGCTAATCACGAATCCGAAGTCAAAAATTCAAAATGGCAACTTAAAAATGGCGGCCATGCATATGCTAACTTTTATAATAACTCTATTATGCATTTCGAATTTGGTGTCTCAAAAGTTTTCAGTGTAGCTGATCACGAATCTTAACATGAACATTTGGCTTGACCGATATTTTTTTTTTTTTTAATTTTAATACGCAGTAGGTATCAAAAGTTGCGTATTTTTGCGCTGATTTAAAATACACCTAGCATTTTTGAAATGAATATAACTTTTGGCCATTTACCAAAGCTTTTCTGATTGAAATACTTTTCTGAGTTTTTCAGGTATTTTATAAAGTTAATATATATATAAATAAAATATTTAAATTTTAGTCAGAAAATTCATAAATGAACATAAAAAGCACAGTATTTGCATATTTAATTGGAAATTTTTTTGTTTTCGGGGCGTATAAGTAATTTCTTTTTCATATCGTGGTTTCTTTTGTTCAATTATTTTGTTTATTGTGCTTAATCTTTTATTTTTTAATTTTTAAAAAATAAAATAAATGAACATTTTTTTTAGTCATTTAATAAATACTTACAAATTTAATTTTATTTAATTGAAAAAACAAATGCTTTTCACAAAAAAAAATGAGTTTCCGACACCATTTTAGTTTTTCTACAGTGGCACATTGTGGCAAAAAGAATTTATTTTATTAGTATCATAAGATATCCCATAACAAAACCAATATTTTTCTAAAGGGGGTAAAAAGGGGAAAACACTTTTATTTTTTTAATTTTAACTGAGTCAAATTTTTAAAATAATATGTAAATTTTTATTGTATTTTTTAAAAAGCTGGCATAAATACTTTTTAAAGTTTTAATTTTTCTGATTTCTTAAGTATTGATCCAATATATGAAAATATAAAACATCTTAAATTACTTATACAAATAATACAACAAATGCTCAAACTTGGCTTAAAGTATGACTACTTTTTTAGTTAAATTTTTGTGAAATTTTTAAGGCGTCAAAAATAAATAAAATATTAAAAAAAAACACCTGATAACGCAGTTTCTTTTTATTCATCTATCTTAAATAGGTATTTGAAGTACAACATGTTTTTCAAACTTCTTTTAAAATGAGGTTTTGGTCGCCTTTTGCATGTTTGGAACCAATGTGCGACGGCTACCTCGGTATACACAGAATGAGATTTTCTTTTAAAATTAGGTTTTGGTCGCCTTTTGCATGTTTGGAACCAATGTGCGACGGGTACTTCGGTATACACAGTATGAGCTCGTATTGGATGAATATTGTCCATTAGACGCAGTAGACGCAGACATAAATCGATTCATCGCTTTGCGTATAACCTGCTCAGATGGACGATTATTCTAACAGTAGTGTGTACGAAGTGCTCTGTAAGCGTCCCGAACAGAACACAAATTTTTAAAATAAATTTCCACGATTTGTAAACGTTGTTCCGATGTAAGTCTCTGTATGGAGACAGTCAAAGCATACTGAACATAAATGTTAAACACATGTGCTTACTTTGACTACTAGTTTGACAACTATCCAGGAAATTGTATACCTCTAAAAAACACCCTTTGTGTCGAACGATTTTAAATTTATCACTAAAAAATTTTAATTTCAATATTTATATTAATTTCAATATCAAATAAAACCATGCAACAAAATATGAAGTTCTATATCCGAAAACTAGTACAATAATTTTTTTCAGAAAATGTTTTTTTTTTAAATTCTTAAACAATTTGTCGTTCATTATCAAATTCGTCCATTTCTTTTTTTTTAATATATTCCTTATCGTTTTACGCAAACAGCACAAAAAAAAAAAACAAAACATCATCCACATTCTTTATACATAAAAAATAAAATTATCTTACATTATGTTAGTCTGCTGATATCGTCTAGCGAGCGCATCCCATGATTTTGCTTCTTTATAGCAACTTTATTTTGACATGTCAAATATTTTTTAATAAAATTGTTTCACAACACGTAAAAGCTGGCAGAACAGTGTTCGTATATATTTATCTCTTCAATATTTTCTGCACTCATGCACCGTTTGATATGCAACAAAAAGCTTTCGAAACCGAATAATGATAATAAAAACAGCTGCAACAGTGTTTGTAGAGTGTAAAAATTTGTTGTGTTTTCTCTGGTTGTAATTGTGTAAAATTATAAAAAAAAAGCAAGTTAACAAAAACTGTATGCAAACAATTACTAGCACGGATATTATATCTTTTGTTGAACATGCTTCGTATACAAAAAAAAAGAGGTATTTTTAAAACTGTGCAAATATTGTTGTGCTATGACAACACTTTGCAATAATAACAACAATATTATCAATACAAACACACCAGCTATATCAGCAACAACAAAACAACAAACCCGCATACTCACAGCATATTGTTGTAATTTCAACATATCCAGGAAAATAATAAAATATAACTACTTTCTGAAAAATAAAACAAAAGCATTTAAATTTAATTGAATGGAAAATTTTACTTATCAAGTTTTAGAACAAATCTAATAAGAACTATTTTCTTGAAATTATTTTGACAAAAGGAAAATCATCGTAATTATTACACTAACTTTTTACATACATTTTGTGAGTTTAAAACTGGCAAAAAAAACAAAAACATTTTTATTTTGTCTGAAAATGTATCAATAAAAGTCGAGACAGCTGAATTCTTCTGTTAATTTGCTTGTGTACGCATTTTACGTGCAGCCTAAGAGTATGCAACAATATAAATAATCAAATTTCGACAGCAACAAACAAAACTCAACATTCTTTCTTTCATATGTTTTGTGTTTCACAAAAGCAAGTTTCAGATTCCCAGCACACACACTTATACTCAAAACACTTATACAACAGAAGCACGCACACTATTACATTCCGCGGCATGCACAGTTTATATTTTGACTTCATGTCACTTTAGCGTTGCAACAATGAAGTTAAACATAAAAAAGCATTAAACAGAAATGACAACAAAAACAACAACAATAACAGCAACAATGAAAATTCCAAGAATTTTTTACAATACCATGAAAATAAAAACAAAAAACTTATAAAAGCAAATACCAAGCAAGTTTGTCTTATCTCAACATTAATATAGCATTTATGCGCTTTTGTATTATTGGCAATGAAAGGAAAAAAAAGTCTGGGTGGCAAATGTGAGTGAGGTACACAGGAATTCACGCTGTTACCAAAGGTTGGAGTAGATGTTTTTGTAGTTACTGATGTTGGCTCAAAGCTAAAGAAAATGTTGGCAACAAAAGCATCGTAACTAAAGTGCGCACACACACAACAATGCAACTTCACATACACGCACAAAGCCACTCTCTCACACACACACACGTACTGATATAAGCACTTCGAGTTGGTAATATAAAAGCAGTCAAAGTTAACGCTACTCTCTTGCAACAATAGATTGCAAGAGCTTGAAAGCTTCCTTCAATTTCTTGCTTTCTTTTTTATTTCACTTCCGTTTATTTTTCTTCTTTGTTGAATGAATTTTTTTTTTTTTTTTGTAGTTTTTGTCGAGGAAATATTCAAGTTGTTGTGGTTTTTTTTCTCTTTTTGTGTTTTTGGTAGAAAAACTTTTCTGAACTATGCTGCAGTTCAAAAGTTCGTTCGTATATCGTAACACGTCACATGAGCTGCATGTGCGTTAAAGTTTATGTTGCTGGTATTTTTTTTCTCTTTTATTGTTGCAGTTTTTGTTATTTTCTTATTGTGGGAGAAACAGGAATTTTTTCAAATATTTCTCTACTTTTATTATGTTTGCTATTGTTGTTATTTTTAGTGTATTGTTGTTGCTTATCTTAGTTGTGTCTTGTTTTTACTGTTGTCGTTTGCATTTGTCAACATTTGTTGTAGAATTTTCAATATTACAAGGAATAGCAAGGATAACATATCTTATTGTGGGTCATTGGAAAGGTAAAGGAATTCTAAATTTTTACTAAAACTTTGCATGAACTGGCAAGAATATTAAGAGAGAATCTATTTAAAAAAAAAAAAAAACTTTTGGCTAAATTTTCATATTGAATAAATAGAATTCTGCCGCTTCATATTAATGACTTTAATTTAATAATTTAAATATAAAATAAAAATTATTTGATTGCGAATCATTTACTTTTAAAACAATTATCAAATGTGTCTTTTTTTTTAAAAACTATAAGAGATACATTATCAGGGCTCATTGTACTTTTTATCGAACTAATTTTAAAAATTAATTTTTTGATTTTTGCTTGTTATTTTTGGAAAAATGTTAAAAATATAATTGCAAAAGTTAACACAAAAAGTAAAAATATATTCCTCACAAAATTTCAGTACAACAAAAATATAAGTTTAAATACAAAATTTATTTATTTAAAATTTTATTTATTTCGAATTCTATGCGACAACTACCACTTGCGTATAATTTGCGATAAGGAACTTAATATTTGGCTCCATACCGACAACATCATTAGTAGAGCCAATTCTGCACTTGGTTTTGTGTCCATCATCCATATCATACAAAATCTCTCTGCCTGGCCTTTGTGAGGCTCATTCTCAAATATACCAGCCAGGCTTGGTCACCTCTCTATGTCTACCACTCGAAGAAGCATATCGAAGCCGTACAACGTAGATTTTACCTTCTTATGTTGTTCGTTTGATATTGATTAACATGCAAAATTTTAAAAAACGTACGTTTGTTGTTGTAGTTGCTCAAACGCATACCTACATAGTCTTGAGTTTTTTTCTGCAAAAAGGTAAAAAAACCAAAATTCTGAAAAACTTAATACTGTTGAAACTTGGCTTTTTTTTCAAAAATACTTAAAGTGCCCTTTTCTGGCATTTCTATCACAAAAAAAAAAAAAAAATAATTTAAAAAATCGAAGAACATATATTTCTTACTCCAAGTAACTTAAATAATTCTAGAAAAATATTTCGGACTTTGTATTTGAAAAATTTTTGAATTCCAGGGCTGCCAACATACCGTTTTTTCTATCCCGTCTTTAGGTTGGATTTTGGTATTTTGACGAAAAAGTCCCCAAAAGTCGAAAAATTTTCTAATTTGTTCACACTTATGCCCTAACTCACACTCATTTGTCTCTAAAACATACGAAATTTAAATTTCTGCTCATTTTGCTGAAGCTCAAGATTTGTATTACAAACAGAGATGTAAAGGAATGCAATCATTTGTTATTTTAAAACAAGTGATTTATTATCAAAATGAATGCATTAATTTTTTCAAATCATTGATTGGGACATGAAATTTCAAATCACAATCAATGATTTGAAAAATTTATTGGGACTTGAAATTTTAAATTATTGCATTCAGTTTTGATAAATCAGTGATTTAAAAAATTATTGCATTCATTTTTGCTAAATCAGTGATTTGATAAAATGAATGCAATAATTTTTTCAAATCATTGATTTGGACTTGAAATTTCAAATCATTGGTGTTTGACAATTGTGGCATTATCGATCGTAAAAAATAGTGTTCCTATAGTGATTTTAACTATCGTCGAAAGCTTGAAGATAAAGAAATTCAACTGAATTATTAAAAACTGACAAAAAATTATTTCTATTACTACTTTCAGTTTATTCATAGATACATTGTATTTTGCATTGCTTCGAAAATGATATTTTGATTATTCGACAAGATAGTGATATCAAGCATGGCTCTACAAATTGCATTCATGCTTTAAAAAATTTCTTCATTCAGTCATTTTTTTACTTCATGACTTAAAGTTTTGAAATAAGCAATCTTTTTGAAGTCATCACTTTGAAATCAATTAGTGAAAATTTCTGTTGATATTTTTTTCATTATGATTGAAGACATGCCTTCGATTGAATAGATTAGTCTTATATAAGTCAGTTTTAAATCACTGAAATTGTAAAATAACTTGAAGTTAATTGAGATCTTTTAATTGAATTCAAAAATTTTTACAGTGTTTTGTATGTATTTTGTTTTTTGGGTGAACACTAATCCAGAAACTAGGAAAAAGTTGGGAATTCTATTTTTTTTTTTTTTTTTACTAAAATGATAAAGAAATATGAAACAACTGATAGTTTTACTCAAAAGTTCTTTTATTTGTTTTTAAATTGAATTAATTTTGTATTACATTTTAGCTTGTGAATTTGTTTACGCTTGAGATATAGTTAAGAAATTATATATAGTGACTTTAATGGTTTCCCTCGACCAAGATTAAATTTATTTTGAAAGATTTCAATCATTTTACTTCAATGACTTCAAAGACTTCAAAATGGAGTTAAAATGATTGCAACCTTTTCAAAAGAGTCAGGGAATACAATCAATTTTGCTTTGGTGTCATGACAGCAATTTTAATTTTAATGAAATCAGCAAAGACCTAAGTTTTTTTTATGCATTCAATACTTCAAAAATGATTTCAGAACTTCTTATATGGAGCAATCAAAACCGATTTAAATGAAAAAATTAAAAACAGTTGGGGTTGACTTTGTTAAATTTTTAATAAATTCACTAATTTTTCCAATGTTACCTTAGTTCATGACTTCTCTGGGACGGCCAGCAAGTTGGCCGTTTTTCACGACAATTATCACCGTAAACTTGTTTCATCATTTGATGAGTTTTGGTAAAACAAGTTTAAAACAAAACTTTATATTCGCTATTTGTTCGAAGAACAGAATCTCAATGAAAGATGTGATTTTTTCTAAAGCAGAAAATATCCAACAGATAGCATCGCTAATTTTAGCTATTTCTAAAAAGATCAAGAACTTTTGAAAAACACCTTTTATGCTTATTCAAAAAAAAAAAATGTTAATTAACATTTTTTATTATACTCATCTCCATTAAGTTGACATGAACATAAGATGCACAAAATGTACATATATTTAAATTAAAATCATTTTCAGTGCATCTATTAACGTTAAACAAACTACCGGTTGTATTTTAGCTACTCTGTTCATTATATGGAAACTTAAAAAATGAAACTATCACTAAAAAAGCAGTACTAAGTAGGTACAAATGGACTAATGTCATTAAAATTAATACCTACAGAAAAATGTTTAAAAAAATTCAATGAATAACAAATGCCATTAAAAACCAAAAAAACGCCATGAATACCGGTATTTATATGAATATTACCAGCAGTTTTTTAATAACGGAAGTATAGCTCGTTTCTGAAAAAAGTTAACTTGGAAAAATTTCGGAATATAATGCATATCAAACAACATAAATTCTTGTTTTATTAAATGTGAATGCATCAAAATTGATTTATGTAGCTGCTTGTCAAACGTCAATCAAAGGGACGGGGGTTAAAGCAATGGTTTATTTTTCTTTTTATTTTATTTCACTTTTTATTATGTTGGAAAGCATTTAGCTTGGTACACACGTGCACACACACTTGGGAGTTCAATTGCGAAAGGTTTTCCCATTCTCGGGGTTATCCAGATGAATAATCCGAATCCCGGAGTCCTTCGGGAGTATTTCGGAACGAAGTAAACTGAATAAACTAGAAATTTCAGTGAATACTTTTATATATTTGAAATTTTTATAATAGTTTACTAATGAAACATAACCATGCAAATATATAAGAATTGAAAAAATGTATTAATACAAAAATGTAAATTTCTAAAATTCTCTGATCTGAAGTACGTTTTACCCATTTCTTTTGGAAAAATACCTACTTTGGGCAAATAAATATATGCAATCTGTAATTCTAACATTGAATACCCCAAACGGAACAATAGAATTTCTTGAACCATAGTATCAGACAAATATGGTATACCAAGGAAGATATTTTGTTGATTTGTTGACTTTAAGATAAGAAGACGTGCAAAACAAAAATCTAAACGCAAAAAAAGGTAAAATTAGAACAATCTTTCCAAATTTCAAAAACTCCTCTTGCATGGTTATAATATTTTTTAATTCTGTTGTTGAAAAAAAAAATAGCCTTAACCTTAACCTAAGACTATCTAAACCTTATTTGAGCCTAACCTTAGACTTAAATTTATATAAGCATAGCCGAACTTATGCTTACATCATTCAAATTTTACCTAATCGCAATCTTCAGAAATATTAAATGTAGTTGAATTGAATGAAATTATTTCATTATTAAACCTTAAAAATTAATTTCTGTATTCGATTTTACACAAAAAGATTTAATTTAAATGCCAAATGCAATGCATTTTTCAGAATATTTTCATTAATTTTAGCTAATATTGAAATTCCGGAAATTCTCGGAAATCTCGGCAAATTGTCCGGGATCCCAAACTGAACTCCCTAATACACACTCTCAACAGCCTCCTCATAACAAAAAAGTTATCGACTTCTGATGATGAGTTGCTCCGAGCGTAGCAACAGAAAAAGTTTAACGACTCCATTAAATGGCTATAAATGGAGCCGATTTAATGGCCATTATTATATAGGTATGTATGTTAGGGATTTTTTTTTTTGCTTTGTGTTTTTTATGGATCTATGTATGTGTGGCTTTGCTTTTGTTAATGTTTGTTACACTTCATACTCTGCTCACTCAACTATTCAAAGTTTGTTAACTAAAATATTTGCATAGGTTAAAAGCATGCGCTGTTGTTGTTATTTTTATAGTTGTGCAATTTTGTATGATATGGCCACAAAAATTTGCCAAAGGCTAAACGAAAAAATGCTGCAAAAAAATATTAAAACGTTCCCAAAGTAGCCTTAGGTGGGTGGGTGGCATTTATCGAATGGGAAGTGCTACCCTTATTTATGCTAAAAGTATGCACAAAACGTTTAAATATTCTGACCATAAAACGCTAATGACAATGTTACTAAAATGCTAAAATTTTCTTACAGTGGAGCAAATATTATAAAATGTCTAAATTCAAGAGAAAATTTAATCTTAATACTTCTATACTAATATCCGTGTTGTTTCTATTATTCTCCTGTACTGCTCAGCTAGCACAACAATACATAAAAAACAGATGGGCCTCGCGCAAGGCGAAAAAAGAGATGCATATAAATGCAGTGCTGAGCTGCAAAACAAAACAAAAGAAAGAAATTGTATTTTTTTTTTCGTTTGACATGCATTGTCTTAAGGGCTGGTGTGACACTGTGATCGTTTAAATGGTGTTCAAAAGTTTTTGTTGGAGTAAAAAAAAAAACTGTTAACGCTCTTTATTGATATATAAAACGTCCGTGGCGAGGCCACAATAACGTCAATACAGACGCCATATATGTATCTTATTTGTTTCAAATTTGGATGATTGAAAGACAAACAAAAAGTGCAAGAAATCCAGAATTTTGTTTTTTATGCATATTTAAAAAACTTTTAATAAGGGGAAAAATACGTTTTAGTTGATTTTCAATTATTTATTAATTAATAAAATAATTATTTTGATGATGTTAAAAATCAAACATACGCACTGCAAACTATTCTATCCAAAAACATTTTTTCCAAAAATTGCAAGCTAAACAAAAAAATGTTTTAATTTATTAAAAATCATTTATATATTAAAAAAAAAGACACCGTTTCGATAGTATCGTAAGTGTGGACGTCGAATTTTTTTGTTTGATATATTTGTTGATGAATTTGTTGTTATTGTTCATTTTTATGTTGGCTTAAAATAAATATAATGCAATCTTTTGTTTAGTAAATTGAAATAAATATTTTGGAATAATATGCATTCATTATTTTTCCTGCAGTAAAGAACTTATATTTATCTTAAATATAATTGAATATTTAAATTTGAACCAGCAAACTATATTTAAAATATGTATACATAAAATTCGTTTAATAAATAATTCGAATTTATTATATTTTAAAAATAAATAAAGTTTATAATAGCTTAACTACCATGCCAGTCTCGAATCTGCGTATATGTAAACCTGCATTGTAGTAATTTAATTTTTTGTATTATGTATGTGTATGAATCTTGCTGAAGATTAGCAAAAACAATAACATTACTGAAAAATATTCGTAAAACAATTTTTGATTTAAATTTCTTGATTCAAAATTCTTTGATTTAAAATGGTTAAAATGGTGATTTTAAAAAAAAACGTAAAACAATTCTTGATTTAAAATGGTTTATATGTAGTAGCGCGGCGGTTTTTAAATACTGAATATAAACTAGTATAATGAACATGCATCGCTTCTTTGTAGTGCAACGTCTTATTTTCTGTGTATATCAGGCGGACAAAGTGACCCCACCCTAACTGATTGGAGTCTGCCAGCAGACTTAAAGTTTTTTAGCGGCGCAAGCATTTATATACATAAGCATTGCTTGTCAAGCTCTGAGAAATTCATAAAACGATTCTATTCAACAAACAACACGATGTTGTGTTCGAGATTTCGGTACGAACTAAAGCAACAAGCACAAGAACGTCAACAGCAACTAAAACATCAATGCATTTTTCTCATATAAAAATGTGAATTTTTCTTCTTTTCTTTTGCTATCGTGTGGCTGTATTAAAAAAGTGACAAAATCCAAAGTTGGATATTCCTTCTATGCACAATATAACCGATATTTTGGCATAAATTTTATCTATGTACGATTAATATTAATTCTGTATTATACCCTAAAGCGTCCCCCAAAAAACGATGGCATGACTTTGGAAAAATTTGTGAAAATACCCCCATGCAAACCGAGCTGTAAGACGTTATTCTACGTCAAAATTTCACGTATACACTTACGATACTATCGACACTGCTTTTTTTTAATTGAAAATTTTGAAAAAAAAAAATACATTTAGATATATCAGTTGTAAAAAAATCGAAAATCAACAAAATCGTATTTATTCTGTACTATAATAATGTACTATATAAAACAATAATAATGTACGTAATAAACAAAAAAGACAAAATTTTAAATTTCTTCATTTTGTGTGTATCCATCGGCGCTCTAAATTTGAAGCAAATTGGATATATACAGTGTGAATCGTGACGAAGCTGGAGTCTGGAACGCGCTATAATAAGCATTATAAATTTTCTTAAATTTTATTATATTGATGTTTTATGCAAATTTTGCTCCACTGTGTATTGCGTATATTGGTGTAGCTCTTTTATTATCAATAGAATAGCAACAACATAACATTAAGATTTAAGTACGCATCGCAACATACACTCTTGCAGATATTCTCATAGACGACCTATATGCACACATATTTTTACCGGCTACTTTTAAAGCCTATAAACAATATTGGCTAAATAGTTCCGCCTGATTTTTATATATTTTTTGTTTTTCGTTTTTGTGCTGCTGTGTTCGTAACTTTTATTACTGCATTACTTTGATCACTCTGCTTTTTTGTACGCAGCAAGAACGATGTTTCAATAATTTTGTAGCACATAAAACACAAACAAACTTATAACAATTTAAATTGTAGTCTATACAAAAAAATAGCTAAAAACTTAGCTTATTTAGGGCCAATAAACTTTTGTATCTATGGCAACAAAACTGTGAATGAAAAAATATATAAAAAAATTAAAAAATGACGGCTTCATAAAATGTAAACTTTTCGCATTCAATTTGGCGTGATTGAGAGTTTTGAAAGCTTTTATGTTGTTTTTAAACTTTTTTATTCGTTTTTTTTTATCCTCAATTCTAGAATGAATGAAACGAGTGTTTGTTATAAAAAAGAATCCATTAAAGTTTTTTTTTTTGCTTCATTTAGGATAAATAAATCAAAGAATACTTAAATAAATGCTTAAAAGTTTTAAGCTCATTTATAAATTCATGCTTGAAATAAAAGAGAAATTAATTGAGAGCATCAGTAAAGTTGGCAAAAGAGTTAAGTAATGTTCCTAAAAGCTCATTTTGTACAATTTACAAAAAACTAGTAAAGTATAACGTATTAATTGCAGTACAAAAATCAGCTCATATCTTTTATATTTTGCTAGACCAAAAATAAAGAAATAAAAACCAATTTTATTTTAACTTATACGAGTACTTAACTATAGTATTCCATTTACTCTGAAAAACATGATAATTTTGCGAAAATTCGGCTTTTACAGAATTTTTTTTCGAAGAACAGGATAAAAGCAGGATACAATTTTATAAGAAGAAGGTGTAAAATATTAGAAAATACACGAAAAAATAATGAATGTAGATAAGAAAACCTTGTGTTAAACAATTTTATTGATCTTCAATTGTAGAAAAAATATTTTATTGAAGAAAGAGCAAAAAAGTAGAATATTGATTTTTATAAATAAGTACACTGAGAAAAAAAAAACATACTTTAAAATTAAACAAAAAATTTTAAAATATAAATTTAACGCGTTTGTGTTTCTACAGAAGAATATTTAAAACAAGCGTGTTTAATTTTTTATTTTATAATTCTCATTTCATATTCTCACTTTTTTTCCAATTTTCTCTTATTAATTCTTTTTTATTACAAAAAATTCGTCGCTATCTGAGATTGAATTAAAAAATTATGTGTAGTAGAGTCATTGAGCAGACATTTGAGACCAAGCCAAGAAAAACCATTTGATTGTTCGAAAATATTTTTTAATTGGACTTACAAAATTTAAAGGTAAGATGAAATGTAAACTAATTAATTATTTTAATATATAACATATTTCAATATTTCGAGCCACAATAAAACAAACGCCAGAATGGAGTTTAGATTTGGTATTCCAGGGGTCCCAGGGGTCGCTGATCACGTATCTACCGACAAAAACACGAAAAAATTTAAAAAATGGCATCGAAAAAATGGGGGCTTAATATTTTTGTTTTCAATATAAAAACTTTTAAAAGTATATTTAAAAACATGGTTTTGAAAACAAAAGCTTTTGTTTTAAATTTTACTTTACAAACATTTATGTTCAGCTTAAATGAAATTGTTTAAAGCTCTATTTCAAAAACTTATTCATTTAATATGAACACAATTTCATTTAATTTTAACACATATTTCCCTCTGTGTATAAATAATAAAAGATAAACCTACAATTAGTTATTTGAAATCATTTCAAATCATTTCATCGATTCGTCTCTTTCAGAGAAATGTGTTGGAGCATATGAGGCTGAGTTTTTAGGAAACTTTCACCATTGAAATGGCTTTAAAAGTTTCCACTTTCACTCAGGATTTGTCATCCGTCCAAGTTTTGTTCATACCAGCGAAAATTCTCTCAATGAATGCGGTGGATCCAGGCGAACAGAGAATGTATTAGGCGATTTTAGCAATTTGTCTGAAGTTATATTAAATACCAAACGATGTAACTCAGCCCAACTTTTTAATTCGCTGTAAACTTTAATCCAAAAAGTTTCAATTCGCCACGAATGTTAAAAATGGCAAACACAACAAAATAATATTTAATAGATATATACAATAGTCCTTAAAATATATGAATGAATATAAATTACATTAGTAAGTTTCATGATCAACAACTTAACAACACGCAGCATAATAAAATGTGTCTTTTAGAGGTTTAGAACTTTAAGTTGGCAACACTGTTTTAACTGGCGGCCATTTTGTCAGCTGTCAAGTGATTTGTGTTTAGTTTGGTTTGGCATTTCAACATGAATAGACTGACGCCTGAACAATGCTTCCAAATTGTGCAAATTTATTTTGAAAATAATTGTTCTGTTCGAAATATGTATTGCGCACTACGTCCATTTTACGGTCAACATAATCATCCTTCAGAGCAATTAATTGGACTTACTACGAACCGTCACCACCATTGCTATAGTAGAGCGTAACGTAGAAGAAGACCCAAATCAGTCTATCCGCCATCGTACACAGGAATTGGATATGTGTCCATCCACTTTATGGCAGATTTTGCGGAAAGATCTTGGTTTGCGTGCTTAAAAAATCCAACTCGTGCAATAATTGAAGCCACACGATCACCTAGCAAGGCGTAGATTCGGTGAATGGGCCCAAAATAAGATTGCCTTTGATACCGATTTTCATAAGAGACTTTTGTTTAGCAATGAAGCGAACTTTTGGTTGAATGGCTACGTCAATAAAAAAAACTGCCGTATTTGGAGTGAAGATAAACCTCAAGTGTATGTTGAGACACCGTTACATCCAGAAAAACTGACTGGTGTGCTTTTTGGGCTGGTGGAATCATTGGTCCGTACTTCTTTAAAAACGATCTTGGCCAGAACGTTACAGTCAATGGTGACCGCTATAGAGCCATGGTTACTGACTTTATTGTTCCTCAATTGAACAACCATGATGTGCAGGAGCTGTGGTTTCAACAAGATGGCGCAGCATGTCACACAGCTCGTGCCACAATTGATTTGCTGAAGGAAACGTTTGGTAACCGCATAGTTTCACGTTCCGGACACATGATTTAATGCCGCTAGACTATTTTCTGTGGAGATTTGTGAAGTCACTAGTCTACGCCGATAAGCCCGAAACGATCAACCACTTGGAGGACAACATTCGCCGCGTAATTGCCGATATATGGCCACAAATGTTGGAAAAAGTGATTGAAAATTGGGCCTCCAGATTAGATTACGTCCGAGCCAGCCGTGGCGGTCATATACCAGAAATCATATTTAAGTTATAATGTCAAGAGATTATCTTTTGAATAATAATTTCCTTGTTTTATTCCATTTCAAAGTTCTATACCTCTAAAAAAACACCCTTTATAAGCTAATATAAAACTGCTCACTGTGCTTTGAATTGTGTATTGTTGATTTTTATGAGAATATTTCCAAAAATAAACAATTAATTTTATCATTCTTCACCGAGTTCTACAATCAAATATCCTTCATACCGTAAAATAGCCAAAAGTTGTAACACTTTCCGGGGTTTTTACAATAAAATTGACTAGGAGGATAGAAGATGATAAGTTTTCAACCTAAAATTTTGATATGTAATAGCTGATTTTAAATTGAGTATTTTCTTACCTATTTAACAAATTGCTATTAATCGTCCCTCATACAGTAAAACGACCTAGAAGTGATATACTCGGTACAGTAAAATTTGTTTTTCAGTAAAACCAAAAAAAAAGGGACAGAAGATGAAAACTTCTCATTCTGAATTTTTGCCTGAAAATAAACGATTATGCATAAAATCGACTGGAGGTATTTAAAAGCTCCGGTCTTTCGTCCTTAGTACCGAAATCTTAGCCAAAATGCGAAAAAAGTGATTTTTATATGAAAATCTGGATTAAACACTTCAAAACTTACCCCAAAACAAAAGTTCTCATACTGGATTTTTGCTCAAAAATCACACTTTGTATGGATATAAACTAAATATAAAAACAAATGTAAATATAGATATCATACACGATATGATGATATATATAGATTTACTATAAAACTGAAAAAAAAAAAACAAATTTTGCTTGTAGGTCGTTTTACGGTATGAAGGACGATTGATAGCAATTTGAGATACAAAATCATCCCTTTGACATCAGCTATCACATGCCAAAAATCCAGGAGGAGAACTTTTGTTTTGGGGTATGATTTGGGGTGTTGGTTTCTGATTTTCATACAAAAATCCCCTTTTTTCGCAGTTTGGCTCAAATTTCGGTACCAAGGACGATAGACCCGGGCTCGTGCATACCACCAGTCAATTTTTTACATAAAGATTGATTTTTGAGCACAAATCCAGGCTAAGAACGTTTGTTTTTATTTTAGTTTAGGGGTGTGGAATTCTGATTTTCATATAAAAATCACTTTTTCTTTCGCAGTTTGGCTCGGTATCAAGGACGATAGACCAGAGCTTGTAAATACCTCCAATCAATTTTCTGCATAATTGTTGATTTTGAGGCAAAATTTCAGGATGAGAACTTTTCATCTTCTATCCTTTTTTTTTTTGTGTTTACTGAAAAAAACAAATTTTGCTGAACCGAGTATTTCAATTGCAGGTCGTTTTACGGTATGAACGACGATTGATAGCAATTTGGGGAATAATATACAAAATCATTCTTTTGGCATCAGCTATCACATGCCAAAACTTCAGGATGAGAACTTTTGTTTCGGCGTAAGTTTTAGAGTTTGGAGTTCTGATTTTCATACAAAAATACCATTTTTTTTTTTTGCACTTCTGCCCAAATTTCGGTACCAAAGACGATAGACCGGTACTTGAGCATACTGCCAATCGATTTCCCACATAAAGGTAGAATTTTGAGGAAAAATTCAGGATGAGAACTTTTCATCTTCCATTTGTTTTTTTTTTTTGTTTTTTACTGAAAAAATACATTTTTCTGACTGATTATTTCACTCTAGGTCGTTTACAGTAGGATGTACGCTTTATAGCAAATTTAGGAAGGAACAAATTTAGCATATAAATTTAGTTTTTGAAGTTAAAATTTTATAATATACCTTCTCACAAGATTGCCAGTCAAAATTCGGAACAACTGCCACGGAAATTACCTTTTTCCCACAGTACCATAAAATAGATACCACCAAAATTAACACGGTCAAAATAAACAAAAAATTCCCACCGCAATTAAAAAATACCACAAAAAATACCGCGATCATTAAAAATTACCACAAAAATGCCGCGCTTTTTAAAAATAACACCAAAAATCCCCTTATGAATTTAAAAATTCAAAAAAATCCCATATGCATTAAAAAATACCACAATAAATCAAAATTTTCGGAAAATCTGGAAATGTTCAGAAAAAAAAAAAATTTTTCAAAATTCAAAAAGGAATTTTAGAAAGGTAACTTTCGACATAAAATCATGGTGTAAACAAACCGTTTAATGCGTATAATGGCAACGATTTCATACGAAGTTTTTGAGTAATAAATTTGAAAAAAATCATTTGAAAAAAAAAAATTGGAAGATTTTTGGCTATCTTCATAAAAGTTTGTTTCTGTATTAAAAAAGCCCGAAACATGATTCTGATAATTTCGAAAAAAGTTATAAATCCAAAGTGTTTGTTGCATTAACTTTCTTGGTACTTAAGTGAATCGAGTTAGACTATGTTTTGTAAAGGATAACGTGGGTATGCAAGTAGGTAAGCCTAATAGA
The DNA here is from genome assembly GCA_914767935.1 of Coremacera marginata. Classification (NCBI taxonomy): domain Eukaryota; kingdom Metazoa; phylum Arthropoda; class Insecta; order Diptera; family Sciomyzidae; genus Coremacera; species Coremacera marginata. The sequence continues at coordinate 144,072,576 of OU612044.1, forward strand.
AATTAAATAGATAATAAACTACGTCTAGGCTGCTGCATTTCCTTAATTGTCTTTGTCCAACCATTAAATATCCCATCATTATTCTACTTTCCTGATCAGCCCAACAAGCTATTCCTTAAACCTTTAAAAGTTGTTGAAGAGACCTTTGACTATGTTGGTAAGCATTGTGTAACTTTAAGTAGCCAAATGTTCTTGAAGAACGCACATATGCAAAATCTTAAGCCAAACATATTCGTCATTTTGTGGAATTTTTGATATTTCTGATTAAGTTTAAGTCATCCAAATTTCATTTAATTCTCTACTCGTACGTTTACGTATATGCATTTTTATGAACCTATTTATTGAAATATTTACTTTCATAAGATTAACTTAAGGACTTTAATGTATTTTAAGAGATAGATGTGAGCTTAAAGTATCTCATAGGCACATTACAACTATAAAAAAGAAAAAGTGAAATAAATATTTTTTTTGGTAAAAGTTTACAACATTTTAATGGCTTTCAGATGCGATGAAAACTTATTCAAGCCAGATTTAAATTTATTTCAACTTTTTTTCCTCACTTGTGTTTTTGCTGTTGATAATTTGGGTTTTTCTTTTTATTACATGCTGCATTTTTCCCATTTACAGATTTTATACAAACAAATACAAGCAAATTTTAGAAACCTAGCAATAGACATACATATATTTTGTTTCAGTGTTTTTTGAAAAGCTTCTCAGATAAAGTTCAAAACAATTAACCTTGAGTTAAATTATAAATTCGATTATTCTCATTGATTTGATTTAGTAAGTAAAAAAAAAAAAAAAAAAAAAAAATAAGAAAAAAATAGGAAAGGTCTTCATAGAGCAATATGTGTTTGTGTATGGAGAAGGTAGAAGAACAGGGTATTTGTTAAATGGCAGAAAAACCAGCTGCATGTACTATGTGGGTGGATGCTAATTTAAACTGTACTGCCTGGTGTTAGAAACTATAAAGTGCAAATGTATTTGGAATTCTATTTATATTCAGCTTAATATATGGCGGCAATCAATTTTAATTTATTTAGCAATTGAATAATTTTATCTTTTTTATTTGCGCTTCTTAATTAACTTCTATATTCGTGTTGAGCATTTAGCTCATATAGAGAAAAGATTCATTAAGAATTTTAAATTGATTTTAACATTTTTTATTCAATTTGAAATTCTTAATTGAATAACAGATAAAATGAAAATGATATAGGTAAAAGCCTTGCTCTTTACTGATTAAAAACTAAATGTATTTAATTGATAAATCAAAAAAATATTTCTATAGTCCAACAAAAAAAAACATAGAGTTTGGCACTTTACAACAGCTAGAAAACAGTGCCCTCCATTACGAAGTCCTACAGTAATATATATTAAAATTACATATATGCGACATTCCATGTCAACTGGGATCATGGTCGTCCGCAGTATTTTTCCTAGGCAGGCGCAAAGGTCTACGTGGCAAGTTTACGTATTTGGGAATTATTCTGGAGTGCTCATGAAAAACGATGACCTATAGAATTACATTTTCTGAGATGTTTGGTAAAAATTTTGTTAACATCCTCCTTTATGCAGAGTGTTATGATTCGCTGTACCGAAAAACACACCCTTAAATATTCAATCAAAATTTTTTTAAATTTTCAACCCTGAAAGTTGTACAAAGTTGTATTCTAAAATCATGAGGTATTATCATTTTGTAGGATATCGCACAATTTTATAGATATTAAGGACTGTTCATATAATGCAAAATATTTTAAAAGTTGCTAGAAATTGCAGCTTAATTTCTTTTATGCACTATCTACGGGACTCAAACTTAATGACAAATGATATCTAAGTGTGTACATATGAGGTTTAATTTTACCGCAGTCTAACAAAATGTAACTTAATTTTTTTTTTTTTTTGCTATAATTTCAGTGGATGATTTTAATAAAACTTTGGTACTGGGACAAAATAAGCTCAAAAATAAGCACTGCAGAAAATAAAAAAGAACAAGACCAGCGGGTTTCGAACCCACAACGTTCAGGTTATCAGTTTATTGCTCTAGGAAATTATCTATTCAGCTATTTGTAAATAGATATTAAACATATAAAGGCTGTTTATCCAAAAGTCACTGACTTTTTAATTTTTAAATAAAACACATTTGCCCGTATTCATATACGTTGACTAACAGTTACCTATATTTTTTATATAGAAAAATGTATGACAGAAATGAATAAGAGCAATTGTTTTTTTCAAAAATATCTGTGAGTTTCTATTGAATTATAAAATAATACTCTACGCTTGTCACAAAAAAGTAGTTCCCGAATCAAAATATCAGTCACTTTTAAGAAACCCCTTATTAGAAACTTACACTTTATTCTAATTTTAAATATTACATGTATTTTATTCCACGTTTTAATAAGAAAACTTTAAATATTTTGAATAGTTTGCATTTTAATAAAATAAATATTAAAAAATGCATGATTCCAATGGTTGGATCAAAAATTATTCCAAAATGTGTATCATTTTGTGTTTCATTTTCGGTCTTTTTTTTATGTGATATGAAGCGATGCAATTCAATTCAAGTTCAACGGTCTTGTATAGAAAAATTCCTTCAACTACGTCTGTCCGGCCAAATCAATGTCAAAATATTTTACACAATTTTTGTTGCTGTTATCGTTGCATAGCCACATGTTGAACACCCATTACTGGTATTGTACCTTACTCAACCAGAACTAAGTCCGTTCAAATACAATAAATTTTGAAGTATTTCAATGAAGCCGTAGTCAAAACCGCATAACTGCTGCATCGTCAACGTAAAGTCAAAGTTGGTCATAGTTTTGTGGCAAGGCTGCCTGAAGTGAAGAGTCAAAGGCGTGTCACATATACGAAAAAGCCATCAGTTGTGTTTCATTAAAGTTGACCAACATCAAGCAACAACAAATTCGAGCATGTTACTTAAGGCTATTAGAAACTCAGAGCTTTCGAGGACATGCGGTTGACTCTGGGAAGTAAAATAAACCACAGTACACACACATTGTACATAGAGCAACAAAAACACACAGGTATACATGGATGCTAAGATATGCACACACATACACACAAACACTCCACTCGATGGAATGTTTGTCATATTATTGTTATTGTGCTAAACTGCTTATAATCCTTAAGACCAACACACACTTACACATGCACACATTTTAACATCACACATCTCACTGTCACTTCTTATATTCCAAGCAACAACATCCTTTCATACTAATTCCTGGTCTTCAATATCATTTTCCCAACTCTTAATAATTATTTAAGTAATATTTTTTCAATTAGGATTTAGCAAAAGTTTTCTTTGGCTTCAATTTTATTCCATTAAATTTCCTTTAATAACCTGAAAATTGAACTTAAGTAATTTGAAATTCTTATCCTAACAAATCTCTTAACTTTTGCTAGCTTGGTTGCCACCTGCTGTGACCTTATTGCCTAGCATACTATAAATATGCAATACTTTATTGGCAAGGCTACTGCAAATACGGATATGAAATCAAAGGAAACGTAGTTGGTGCTTAAAGCAGCCTTAGCATGTGGCGTGAAATTCCATTTTATTTATGTATCGCAGGTGCCATATTTTATTGCTTAAATTGAAAATTTCTTAAGAACTTTACCAGCATCTGCATAGCTACGATATTTTATTAATATACATTGAATTTTTCGTACCCTAAATAGTTTTCGACCTTAGCAAATCATGCTTGAACAAATCCAACGTGAGCAATTAACGCTTTTTTAAAATTGAAAACAATATAAATATGTGTATAAGTTATCGAATCAAAACACAAGATCAAACTGAAATGTCATGCAGCGAATATTAAAAACAAATTAAAAATAAATGTGCGAAAATAAAATAATCTGAAATTATTGCTTGATAGCTATATTAAGTTTTCTTTGAAAATATTGCTTGAAATTGCTATTAAACTCTTCCTGAAAAACTTGCACCACCTTAGATGTAAAATCGATAGCTTTGACATAAAAAGCTTATTTTGTGTACCATGAATATATATTGCTAGGTCAAATTAGGTTAATATGGCAGCCGGTTCTTAGATAGGCCGTTTTTTCCACGTAGCATTACGTCTTACAGCACGATTTGTGTGAAGATCTCTTTCGTACATTTTTTTTTTAAAATGCAATGCAACGTTTTGTTCACACTTTGGGGTATACCTGCAGTCTTTAATATGCATCATACAAGGATAAAATCATTGTCAAAAATCAGTTATATAGCGAATGAAATGACTATTAACTTTTAATTTTGTAACTACTTTAAAAAATCACAAAATAGCCAAATCTAAGAAGAAAAAATTCACATCTTCATATGAGAAAAATAATTAAAAAATAGTGTTGTTACAACAACAACACTTGCCCGTCGTAAGTGCCATGGCTAAGGTTTTCACGTTAGGCAAGAACGTTCTTACTGTATATTTTCTAGCACTATCGAGCTCAAATGCTGGAACCTATCCATATTATAAGTTTACTAATTTAAATACATGAATAAAGATATGGCTGTCGTGTAGAAATTCGCTAAATAGATCACAAGTAACAAAGGAACTGGGAAAGTGACAGCTGAAAGAACTACTTGAAGGGACCTAGTAGCCTCCGTATGGTTTCATCTGTTAGGTGTCAATTTCTTGTACCTTTGACACCTCATCATGGGACACGTCGAATCGTCGAATTAAGGCAAGTCAAGTCAAGTGTTAACGGTAAACCAATTCTAGATCTTTCTGTACCTTCCCTAGCGAGTGCCAGTGAGCTGGTAGTTTAAAAGAGGTTCTAATTAGTGTTTGACCGAAGCTAAAATTTTTGCAATATTCGGCCAAAACCGAAACATAACATTTACATGAAAATTTATTTTTCAAAAAATTTTATTAGGAGTAATTTTACTTAGGAGTAAATAACATTCACGAGCATTATACAGAAATTTGTTACCTTTAGAAGGGGTGTTGTGTTAAATTCTTATAAAATATATAATTAATGAGTATTTATCTATGTGTATTAAAAAATGTGCTTCGTCCGAATTCATATTACATTTTTTTACACAGGAATTAGGCATGGGTAACGCAGCGCTACGTTGCATTATTGAGTTGAAGCGTTTAAGTGTTCTACTGTGTTGATACTTACTTACTTACTTAGATGGCGCCTACAAACGTAAGTTGGTTTCCGCCTGTTGTAAGAAATTGCGCCAGCCATTTCTGTTTTGTGCTTGCTTGCGCCAGTTGGAAGCTCCAAGTTTCATCTTATCAGGTTGGCCATCACTTGGTTCCTCCAACGGAGATGCGGTCGTCCTCTTCTGAGTTGTACCCGCCGCTGGGTACCGAATGGAATGTTTTCTTCGCTAGAGCGTCGTCTTCCATCCGCTCAACATGACCTAGCCAGCGAAGCCGCTCGATTTTTATGCGCTTTACTATGTCGATGTCGGCGTGTAGTTCATACAGCTCATCTTTCCATCGTATTCGGTACTCGCCATTGACGCAGATTGGTTCGTAGATTTTACGAAGGATCTTTCTCTCGAACGCTCCCAAAATCTCTTCATCAGAGCTGCTCAACGTCCAGGTTTGTGCTGCATATAACAGGATGGGCATGATTAGTGACTTATAGAGCGTGACTTTTGTTCGTCGAGAGAGGGCTCTGCTTCTCAATTGCCTACTGAGCCCGAAGTAACACCTGTTGGCAAGAGTTATCCTTCGTTTTATCTCTCTACTGATATCGTTGGTGGAGTTTATGCTGGCACCGAGGTAGACGAAGTCCTTCACAACCTCGAAGGAGGTGTTGTCAACATTGACGTGGGTGCCAATACGCTGGAACTGTTTGTTTGTTGACACCAGATATTTCGTCTTATCTGCGTTTACTGCAAGACCCATGCGACTCGACTCGTTTTCTAATTTGGAGAATGCTGCACTGACTTCGCGTGTGTTATGGCCAATGATATCAATATCATCGGCATACGCTAACAGCATAACACTCTTATAGAATATTGTGCCGCTTTCTCTCAGATCAGCAGCTGAATGATCTTCTCCATGATTAGGTTAAAAAAGTCGAACGTAACAAATGAGGGGGAGACATGGTGGAGTATAAGTGATTCCTTATTGGGCTGTCGAAAGCGGCTTTGTAGTCGACAAAATGATGGTGGGTATCAACTTGCTTCTCTATGGTCTTTTCCAAGATTTGTCGTACGTGAATATCTGGTGGGTGGTTGATTTTCCAGGTCTGAAGCCACACTGATAAGGCCCAATCAGTTGATTTACGATGGGCTTCAGTCTTTCATATAATACGCTCGACGGGACCTTATTGGCGATATTTAGGAGGCTTATCCCACGGTAGTTGGTGCAAATAGTGGGATCGAGTTTCTTGTGGATTGGGCAAAGTACGCTGAGTTGATACACATGTTTTAATAAAAGTAACGCAATAGCGCAGTAATGCAAGTGATGCGCACAAAGCAAAAGAAAAACAATATATTTATACAGCGAACAAAAATAGCACAAGTTGTACGGCGCACAGTGGTTTGGCCCCATACAAAATGTGTCAATAAATAGAAATAATAGTCGCAGAGTAATGCAATTTTTCATCTGAGTTAGATTTAAGAATATTAAGCCGCAAAGCAAAACAAATTTTAGGCCCGTTCACAACCACACTCATCTTCCATACAATAAGATAATTTAAAATGCCATATTTTCCTTCATAATGGCCCGATTCCAAAATAATTTGGTACGGCACATATACCACCTTGTTCAAAAAGAAAGGTTCATTCACACTGTGAACCGGACTTAACTGTCCGATTTGAAAATTTTTTTTAGTAAGTTTCCACATGTGTCTATGACAAGACTGCCAAATATCAGCGTCTCTCGTTGACATTTGGTAAAGTGACAGTGTTTTGTTTGCAACAACTTTTTCCGTGTCTTCGATTTTTACGATGGAAGAAAAAATTTAGCAACGCGTTTGTATTAAATTTTGTGTGAAAAATGGTTTCGACTGCGTCGATACACTTAAAATGTTGGTGAAATGTTACGGTGACTCTGCTCTATCGTATCAGAAGTCAAACCAGTGGTTTAACCGATTTGTGAATGGCCAAGACGAAGTAGAAGACGACCCTCGTACCGGGCGGCCATCGTGTTCGACTACCGAAGAAAACGTTGAAAAAATCAAAGAAATGTTGGTCAAAAATCGCAAATTGACGATTAGAGAGTTAGTAGAGGACGTCGGCATTTCAATTGGATCCGTTTAGAATATTTTGAAGAATGAATTGGGCTTGAGACATGTCGCTGCGAAGTTGGTACCGAAAGAACTCAGTTTCATGCAAAAAAGAGACCGAGTTGCTATCGCGAAAGACATGCTGGAAATGGTCGAAAACGAGGAATCATTCATCGAAACCATCATTACTGGTGATCCGACATGGGTGTACGAGTATGACAGGCATCAGGCGAGTGAATGGCGATTGCCAGACGAACCGAGACCGAAGAAACCAAGTCGTTTTCAGTCAAAAAATAAGGCGATGCTCACTGTTTTCATGGACTACTATGGTGTAGCTCACAATGATTTTTTGCCAGATGGTCAAATGGTCAATAAACAGTATTATTTGGGCGTTAAGAGACGTCTACGTAAAGTAATTCGCCAAAAAAGACCGCTGTTGTGGCATAACAAATCATGGATTAGGCACCACGATAATGCACCATCGTACAATGCTCATCTTATTCGTGACTTTTTGGCCAAAAATAACACGACTTTTTGGACAGTTAAGCACGTGTTTCGACATCCCTCTAAAAATGTGGAAAATGAGGGTATAATAGACCCCTATAAATATAGGGTGTCCCAAAAATTCCTCCCCCTTTAGAAACTAACAAAAAATGGTAAATTTTTACCTTTATTGCTTCTTAATAAGCAAATATCAAAATGATAAGTATCAAAATACTTATCATTGATGAATTTAAATGATACTCAGCTCATATAAAAAGCACATCATTTGCAGAACTCGAGGGATGAAAACAGTGACGATGTTCTCACAACGGTGAGCGCTCTTTGTACACGGATGAATAACTAATACAAGTGTTTGAAGTGTTTATGCGAGAGCGTAGCGTTCAACGAATTGTTCTGAAAAGATTATTCATTGCTTCTGTTTTAATAAATGATATAATTTAATTTAATTTTTTTATAATGATTTAATAAATGAATAAATTCGAAAAAGTGAGAGCGACTTTTGATTGCCTATTCACTCTGGTAACGAGTACAGAGTAAAATGTTCGCTTAAATGCAGTTCAATATTGTTGTCCAAGATAATCAAACGTAAACTGCTCGAAACTGAACAAAATGGTTTGACAGACGTTTTGTGACGTAAGAACCGAACTTTTAGAGCCTCAACTCGTGAACAATAGATGTTCAGATGAATTAGGAAATTCGTCTTATTTCGGGTTAAATGTCAAAACAGACGTAGCGAGTGCAGACATTTGGCAAATTGCAACCGTCTAGTTTCGTCTATTTTGATTAGGCCTATAATTTCAATAAAGCAAAACCAAGCCAAGACAACGAGCTGGCATCCTTCTTGTATAGTTTTGTATATTCTTTAAAGCGAAAACTTTTATTCATGTTCAAAATTTTTTTGAAAAAAGTTAATCCAAATTTACACTGAGGCTTAAAAAACAGTATCCATCAATATATTAAAGAAAATAGTATCCACATGGATACATTCGTATCCAAACGGCAACACTTGCAGCTAAGCATGAATGCTTGCAGTCCGTTTGACTGTTAGTATTATTTTTTTCCATTCACAGAATGGTTTTGTCAATTTAATCAAATGTTGGATGTGTTCGAGGCAAACGAAAATTTGAATCCAACATCGAACTTGTCTTGCATACCAGGAACTCGTATGAGCACAAACAGACCTAAGGCAGGTGGCGGTTGTCGGGCCTCTCTCAGTGAAATCCGCTGAGAACCTTTCCAAAATAGGAGCGGTTGCCGGTCAAGATTTGCTTTTCAGTGTGAATGCTTCATTTTGGAGAAAACTATTTCACATTTTGTTTTAAACTTACATGAATGCAACACCGACAGACAAAACGAAACGTCAGCTCATGAGAAAAACTATGAAAGTAACACTGAACACAGCTATTCCTTAGCTAATACCGCAACACTTACGCCACTCAAAGAGAGACCCGACAGCCTGTTCTGGCGTTTTTCCGTCGCGGATTTTTACAGCGATTTCATTTTTGGCGGCTACATATATTTTTATGTATTTTGTTGCACTGCGAATCCGACAACCGCCACCCGCTTTGGTTTTGTTCAGGCTCTATGTCTGTTTAATAGCTTGCACAAAATCTTCAATGAAATACAGTCTGGCACATGACAAAAGTTTAATATATATTAATTTTTGGTGGATGCTGTAATCTGCGCTTCGTTTAGTTATATTTCATATTAATTTCTTACGGATTTAATGATCTTTACACAATCTATTCGTAATAAGATTTCTTTAGATAAGATATATTGATTAAAGATTTTTATTTGGTTTAATTTATTTTTTCTAAGTGAAGCCAATTTGCGCTTAGTATTCCACCACAAAATTCACCGCATTCAAAAAATTTACCACATAACGCAACGCGTTGGTCAATTCAATCCTCAATGCGTGGATTAAATTCTTGTTGATACAGGAATCAAAACATTTCAAACTACGCTATGGCGCAATTGCGTTAACGCACTCCGCTGATGCATTAAACTGCGTTTGTGTTGATTTGTGTTGTGTGATTTTTGCTACGTTACCCATGTCGAATAGGAATTAAAAAAACATCAATATGAATTTATATAAAAAGAGACACTAACTGACAACTACAAAATTGTTAAACCAGAAGAATTGTTCCTTTGTTTTTTTAGAGATTTTCAGAGAACTGGTATTTAAAAAATTCAAACTTGGCAATCCTAAAACTAACATACAAAGCCCTCAATCACAACAGAAGCGAATTTTTTACTTATTAAAATATTTTAATTGATTTGCCACAAAAAACCATATAGATATTGTGAATATAAATTTCACGTTAAAACAACTAAATTCCACTTAAAACTATGTATAAATAAATTAATTTTTTATTCAATCATTTTTAGTTGCAAGCATTTTAAATCTTTATTAAGCTGAAATGTAGTGATAATGGAATTAAAATCCTTGCTTTATTATATGAACGCCTGTATCTACTATAACATCATAAATGCACTACCGCCACATCACCTTCATTCCACTGCAGCAACCACTTCTGTTATTTAAGTGCGTCCTTTGAACTAATTGAATTTGCTCAACAATTTGTCATTTAAATCGCTTTTCAAAATTATACTCGAGGGAAATGTAATTTTGTGGTTTTACAAACGCATCAGATTCTCAGAATTGAACAAAAAATGTTTATAGCGTTTTTATTGCTGTAGTACTTGTTGTTGTAATACCATAAATGCATTAACCTGCATATCTATGTGAAATACAGCAAAAATACACCGTAAATACAAAAAAAAAAAACATAAAATTGCGTTTTTATAAAATTTATTGGCACTTTAGCAGCTAAAGCACCAGGGATTCATTAAAACAACATTTCAGGGTTATGTACAAAAATGGCGGCAGTCATAAAAAGTTGTCCAACTTTATAAAACACACACACGCTATTCAGTTATGTTAACCTAATTTAATTTCCATGTTAAATGCGTGTATTAAAGGAAATCGCATTTATTTAAATGGACGCCATTTTGGATGGTTTTATGTTTATGATTAAGAGACGAACCACTTTTTGTGTCTAAACGCTAGCTATTAAAATGCAAATTTTTATTAAGAAAAAGTTTTAGTTTTTCTATATAAACATGCCTTTATTTTCTCTATTTGTGTCGCTGGTTTTATGAAAATATTTTTTTAATATTTAATTTTTTTTTTTTTCTATGGTTCTCCTGTATTTCCGTTTCGTGTTGTGGCTTAGCACGGATGTACTGTTTGTTATTTGCTCTATATTAATATGTTAACGACCTTTATGCCAATGTATGCCATATGTGTGTGTGTTTTCATGTAGTTTGTCTGTCTGTATGTCTGTTTGCCTGCATGTGTTGCGGTATGTTGTGTGTTTTAGTTTTCAAAGCAATTTACAAATGAAAATTAAAAAATGTCCTCTTGTGGGCTCACACAGACAAATGCAGAAAACGCCATAACGGCTGACAAACTTTTAAGCAAATTGTTGCCAGCTGTTAACATAGCGATACAGGATGTTTAACAAAACTATTAAAATATGCAAACAATTTAATATTTCAGTGTTTCATATTGTTCTTTTTATTTTATTTTTTTTTTTTTTCTTTAAAATTCGGACGAAACGAAATGGTTGTTTAAAACAAAACTAAAAGTGAAATGAAATACGAAATAGCCTTTGTATGTGTACGGAGTTTGAGTAAAAGTTGGTGGAACCTAAATCTTCAAAAGTGTTGTAGTGATTTATTATCAAAGTTTTACAGAACTTAAAAAGTATGTTCACGATTATTAAGAAGGAATCGAAATAACATAGAATGATGCTATATAACGTATTTTGTTATTCAAAAGTCACTCTGGAAATTTATTTTTATAATTATTATAATTTATTATGTCTAACAGTATTTCATAAATCAGACAACAAGAATATAAAGTAAAATCATCCAAAAAATTTACTGATGTGTACAATAGACATGCGAATAGCGATGCATTGCGTTATTGAGTTCAACCACTTTACTGCATTACTGCGCTATTACATTTGTTTTAATGAAAGTTTTGCAAGAGCGCATTAATGCAAGCTGGTCTTTATTTGTTTATTGTAAGGTGTTGGGTTTCAAAAGTGGAAGCTAACTTAAATCAAACTTCCAACAATGTATCTCCACTCAAAGAAAAAAACCTTGACAGCATCTTTTGTTGACTCTATACTGACAGAAAATTTATGAACTCACCTCAAGAATTTTTCGATACGAGCAATGTTTTTCGTAATGACGAATTCCTAGGTTGAGTTGATAAGTTCTTTGTCAGTATAGAGTCAACAAAAGTTTCTCTCAAGGTTTTTTTTCGAGTGTGTTTATTAGCCGAGTCTTTAGATGAAAAATATTGATACAGATTAGATTTTTAACAAGATTTAATTTATTTAAGCTTCGTGAGGCAAAACCAAGCACTGAGTATTTTATTGCATTACTCAGTGCGCTATCTAACTCAATGACTCACTGCGCTGATTAAAGTAACATTGCAACGTGGCGGCCGCGGCTCAGTGGGTAGAGTGTGTGGCCCATACGCCAGAGAGCCCTGTTTCGAATTCCACCTGGCACAGAAAGTTTTTTCAATTGAATTCATTTTTCTGCCATCACCCCTCTGTAGACAATCGCAAACCTCAAAGAGTAAAAATTGCGATGAAAAGCTTCTTGAGAACATAAGCCGTTCGGAGTCGGTTTAAAACATGTAGGTCCAGTTCTCGATCATTTGTGTTCAAACATTTCACAACACACACAACACAATTGATCATAAGAAGCTCGGTCAAAGTCCTTTCAAGGGCTGAAATGGCCATTTCGTTTTTTTTTTTGTTGATGAATCGGAATCTTAGCATTCTAAACTACGCTTTGGCGCATTTCAATGCTACAGTAAACGGCGTTTGGTGTTTGGAGTGTCAGCGCAGCAGCTTGGTGTGTTAGCGCAGCATTTTTCGCTTAAATATGTAGCTGATATTACAGCAATCCACGAAATGCCAATTTTTATATACCTGATCTTTCCCAGTCAGCACGGCTTCGATGCAAATAATTTTTGCTCATTTTTAGTTCGAAAACATAAATACCACGTTGCTAAAACAAAACTCCAATAACGAAATAAAATAAAGCAGCTGTTTTATTCGTCAAAGCTGAAAAAATTTCGATTGCTTAAAAATAATAAAAGCTAAGATTTGAACAAAATTGTATTTAAATGTAAAAACATATTTTAAAAACGTGTGTTAAAAACGTTAAAAAATTAAACCATTTTTCAAAAAGTTTCATTTTGGCACCTTGTGCCAAATTCAAAAATAAGGTGCCATTTCAAGCAAAATGGAGCCAAATCTGGCACGTTTAGTGCTAAGTTTTTTTTGCCTTGTGTAAAATGTTTGGAATGTGTGTCCAATACATTTAAAAAAATTAACTATCTGGTGCTATGCTATGTTTAGTGTTGTTGATTTGCAGTGCCTGAAATCAAAAATATTAATCTGGACAATATGTGGTTTCAACAAAATGGCACCATAAGCTATAAAAAAAACTAATTTTGACTCTGTTGCAATAAAAGCTGGAATATATTAATTCAAGACTTTGCAATGTCAACTGGTCCATTAAATTAACTAAGCCAGGTTAGCATCAGGATGACGCACCTAACTCTCCAAGGCCAGGGAAAAAGGAGGATGGTTGCAGATAAGATAAAGACGGAGCATGCTGCCACAGAAACTAGTCTTGTCTTATCCGTGTAAAATAAAGCCTATCTTGAAGACCGGCGTTGGCAGCCATTCCTTCGAGCAAATATGGAAAATTGGTATATATCTTTAAAACATGTCTGTGAATGGAATATCATTTGTTCAGTAGAACTTGTCAGCACAAGGGGATAGTCAGATTCACAAAGATGAGGAGACCTGATCTATCTTCAACACTTAAACCAAAATAAAAGATTTTTGTAAAATAGCATGAGAGAGTCTTTAATCCAAACTTCTTCTTATGGAGTTTGGATATTAAAGCACTCCTATTTTTAAGTAATAAATTTATTTATCCTGGCCTGATACTAGGTAGAATGCTAACGGTGAATGATTTAGTCTGGCAATCAGTGGCAAAGTTCATATTTGATCTTTTGGTTTTTTGTTGGTGATGTTGAAAAGCCTCATCTGGTGGAATTCTTGCCAAGTATTCAGTATCATGAGCTGTTCTTTGGGGAATCTTGTGGTAATTGTGGCATGTGTACATCGCTTGCACAGGCCTAGACTAACCGGCGGGAGTCACGCTTAGAACAACTGGGCTGGACAAGAGATTGGACTTGTCTTTCCATGAAATGACTTTGACGGTACGTCAACTACTGTACGTTTAATTGGTACTATTGAATTCAATATTGAAAAGAAAAAGAAGCTTTTATATAGTTGCGTGAATCTTGTATTGGCTACAATTGGGAAATATAGTATAGTATCCATTTTATTGGTGTGTACTCTATGTTGATTTTACATAATAAAAATCAGGTTTCGCTTTGTGTTTATGAAATTGACATCGAGTACGTTAGCTTTTCTGTATGTTATGAAAACAAGGGCCGTTTGATAATTCAGTGAAAAATTAAATTTTCCGCATAGTTGCTTTAAATGCAACACTTATCCCCTCCACTACCATATGTTAATAGACTACTGTCAAAATTTCAGCTCGCTGCGACGCTTAGTTTGTGTTTGGCAGCCATTGACAGCAGACGATCTTGAGAATTTTGGCGAAAATGGAAAAAATTGAATTTCGTAGCTCATCAAGCATTATTTTTTGTGCCAAACTAAGGAAAGGCTTGATAAATACTATGGAAACTCTGCACCATCGGTTGGAATGATTCACAAGTGGTTTACTGAATTCCGATAAGGTCGTACAAGCACAAGTGGCACCGAACCACATAGAGGTATTTGCTCGTTCTGGGCAGCCAAAAGCCCAAAAGTCAAAGTTGGAATAATATTGAAAAAAATAGTCACTGCGTTAAAAGAGATTCCAAAGAACATTAGACAATAGCCAACATTTTTTTCCGCGCACCACGCGCACGTACGAGCAGTCGAAAGTTGAGTGTTTCACAGAGTTCTCGTAATATACGTAGTACTCGGTTCCCTTACAAAACAACCGCTTTTCATAGTAAATATTAGCAAAACAAGTTAATTGCACAAGGAAAAAATGATGGATCCTAGTACTTCAGAAAATGGATTTATGAAAAATCATTTTACAACATATAATTAGTCATATCAATGCTGATTTTTTATTGATTGAAAGTAACCTTCTTTTTGTAGTAAATTTTTGTTCAATTTATTTTTCAAGAAGCTTTTTGATATGTTATCAAGGTAGATCAAGCAATAATTTTTTTGCTTAGCATTATTCAATCTTTCCTTTAATGAAGTACCAAAAAATTTTTCCCGGATTAGCACTTTTTTGATACTTTAAACATTATGGATTTCAAAAGCTTTTTTATAATAAGTGGTAACTCTTAAACATCATTATAATAAGTGTTGCGAAATTCGTGTGCATAGTAGGGTGGACCTTGTGTCGATATTTTGGTAGATGAGGGCTCTATTCCGTGCCTTTTTGAAAAAAATGACAATGCCGAAAAAAAAAATTAAAAAAAAAAAAATTAGGGGTTGCGCACGAGCCGAGAAAAAGGTCCACTTTGCCAAAATTAGGGGGGAAATTGCCATAGGTCATCAGGGGTCACCCGTAGAGGGGAAGAATGTATGGCCGACCCCCATTTACTTTTTACCGCCAACATTTTCCCCCAAGACACCCACCCCCTATCTCCTCCCCTTAGGGGGGTCACCATACAAAAATGGAGGTTGCTCAGTATTTTCGAAAAACACCATAGGTCATCAGGGGTCACCCCCAGGGGGGCAAAATATATGACCGACCCCCATTAACTTTTCATCCCCAACATCTTTTCCGAACAAACTTACCCTCTATCTCCACTCCTTGAGGGACTCCCCATACAAAAATACTGAAAATCTATGTATTTACAGTTGCACAATATCGAGATTTTTTTGATTTTTTTACAGAAATTCCACCAATATTCAAGAGTGGTCATTGTTTGGAAAGTCTTGAAAAATTTGAAACGCACACGTAGCAGATGCCCCCATTCATCAGTACCTGGCAGTAAAATATTGCAAAATACGTAGTAGTTATAAAGGGTGATTTTTTTGAGGTTATGATTTTCATGCATTAGTATTTGACAGATCACGTGGGATTTCAGACATGGTGTCAAAGAGAAAGATGCTCAGTATGCTTTGACATTTCATCATGAATAGACTTACTAACGAGCAACGCTTGCAAATCATTGAATTTTATTACCAAAATCAGTGTTCGGTTCGAAATGTGTTTCGCGCTTTACGTCCGATTTATGGTCTACATAATCGACCAAGTGAGCAAACAATTAATGCGATTGTGACCAAGTTTCGCACTCAGTTTACTTTATTGGACATTAAACCAACCACACGAATGCGTACAGTGCGTACAGAAGAGAATATTGCGTCTGTTTCTGAGAGTGTTGCTGAAGACCGTGAAATGTCGATTCGTCGCCGTTCGCAGCAATTGGGTTTGTGTTATTCGACCACATGGAAGGTTTTACGCAAAGATCTTGGTGTACAACCGTATAAAATACAGCTCGTGCAAGAACTGAAGCCGAACGATCTGCCACAACGTCGAATTTTCAGTGAATGGGCCCTAGAAAAGTTGGCAGAAAATCCGCTTTTTTATCGACAAATTTTGTTCAGCGATGAGGCTCATTTCTGGTTGAATGGCTACGTAAATAAGCAAAATTGCCGCATTTGGAGTGAAGAGCAACCAGAAGCCGTTCAAGAACTGGCCATGCATCCCGAAAAATGCACTGTTTGGTGTGGTTTGTACGCTGGTGGAATCATTGGACCGTATTTTTTCAAAGATGCTGTTGGACACAACGTTACGGTGAATGGCGATCGCTATCGTTCGATGCTAACAAACTTTTTGTTGCCAAAAATGGAAGAACTAAACTTGGTTGACATGTGGTTTCAACAAGATGGCGCTACATGCCACACAGCTCGCGATTCTATGGCCATTTTGAGGGAAAACTTCGGAGAACAATTAATCTCAAGAAATGGACCGGTAAGTTGGCCACCAAAATCATGCGATTTGACGCCTTTAGACTATTTTTTGTGGGGCTACGTCAAGTCTTAAGTCTACAGAAATAAGCCAGCAACTATTCCAGCTTTGGAAGACAACATTTCCGAAGAAATTCGGGCTATTCCGGCCGAAATGCTCGAAAAAGTTGCCCAAAATTGGACTTTCCGAATGGACCACCTAAGACGCAGCCGCGGTCAACATTTAAATGAAATTATCTTCAAAAAGTAAATGTCATGGACCAATCTAACGTTTCAAATAAAGAACCGATGAGATTTTGCAAATTTTATGCGTTTTTTTTAAAAAAAAAGTTATCAAGCTCTTAAAAAATCACCCTTTAAATAGCAGTTCATTCATCGATTGTTGTCATTCAACAAGTGCCGACGACCGCGAAAAGTAAATTGATTTTTCTCCCGTTTTTTAAAAGTTAAGATGACAGCACAACTTAGATCGCGCGACGATATTTTTTTGATTGGTTATCCAAGCATGAATATTACGGGGAACAAATTACCGTCGAAGAAGCAAGTGCTAAGAATGCATTTCTTCAACATTCGCAAACGAAACATGTCGAAGAAAAATAGTACGGTTATAGTCGCGGACGCAGTGATGATTTTTTGGCGCCAAGCAGCTATTCCGACGAAAGCCAGAGGAGATGTTACAAGAAAAATAGCTGCGCTGCACGATGAGTGGGATGCTTTAAGAAAGTCATCTCACAGAAAGACTGAGTCCACTAGAGAAAAAGAGAATAAATTTTCTGATAGCTTGGATAATCTTTTCGACATCGCACACGCCAACGCCCTTGAGAAAATGACAAATACCGAAGACATTGAGTTTCTGCTAAAGCAAAGAGAAGATGGCCGGCCAGGAACTATGGGAGGTGTGGACGCTACTGATACTCGAACGAGGAAAAGAAAAGCTGAGCGCGAAGAACAAGAAGAGTTGCGACGCAAACGTGCAACGGAATCTAGTAGAGATCAGTTCGCTAAAGGCGGTAAGCTATTTCGCGCTTTGTGTGTTCGTCCAATGTTTATATTCAAATGAAATTTTTTCAATTGCAGTGGTTAAATTTTCAAGCAGTGATTCAAGCGATGATAATGGGAGACAGGACGAAAACTTCCCGGCAGAAGCTGGCCCATCAAATGTTGGTGACAGAAGAGGTTACAAACAATGTTTTACTGAACGAGTGCTATCAGCTTTGGACAAGTGCAAAGTGACTGACCGAGACGCGGTCGGCATTATGATAGCGGCGGCAGAAGCATTTGGACGCGATCCTCAACAATACACAATAAACCGTACGTCGCTTCGGAGATGTCGGCGTTCAAATCGAGAGAACATGCTGAGTTATGTGAAAGACAATCCAGAAGTAAGATCGCATAGATTTATTAGCTCTCATTCAGAATTCTTATTCTTCAACGCGTTTCATTTATCTCCAGCTTGTCGCAGCTAAATCCTTCGTAGTCCATTGGGATGGCAAAATGCTTTTGGATTTTGTGGGTACAAAGAAGGTGGACCGTCTACCGGTAATTGTCTCGTACGGAGAAAAAGAACAACTTCTTGGAGTTCCCAAAGTAGAAGATGGGAAAGGAAAAGGCCGGAGAATAGCACATACCGTTTATCAACTGTTGGCATCTTGGCATATGACACATCGAATACAAGGACTTTCTTTCGACACGACATCAACGAACAGTGGCCCATTCTCCGGAGCCGCAGTTGCTCTTGAGCGGCTGTTGGAGAGAGAAATCTTATATTTACCTTGCAGACACCACGTATACGAACTGGTGCTAAGGGAAGTTTTTGAGACAAAAATGGGAAAGACCAGTGCACCAAACGTTCCTTGCTTTGACCGTTTCAAACAGGAATGGGACGCTGTAAAGGTTAAACCATTCCATTCTGGCTTGATAGACGATCAAGTCGTCAGAAAAATTCCTGTGGCAATGCAAGTCGGCATAAAGGAGTTTTGCTTAGATCAATTGAAGGAGAAACACCCTCGCGATGACTACAAAGAAATGCTACAATTAATTCTTTTGTTTCTGGGTGAAAAACTTGAGAATTACCATTTCCGACCTCCAGGACCCGTTTCCCATGCTCGATGGATGGCAAAAGCCATTTACAGCCTCAAGATGTTTTTGTTTCGGAGAACTTTTCACTTATCTGTATGTGAATTGAATGGTATTCGACACGTTTGTATTTTTGTGGTGCGACTTTACGTCAAGGCATGGTTTGGTTCTTCTCGAGCAGCTGAGGCGCCGAATCAAGATTGGAAGTTTTTGAAGGACATCGTCGAGTACAAGTCCGTTGACCAGGATTTATCTCGGGTAATGATAAAGAAATTTATCGGTCACCTATGGTATCTCGCCGATGAGCACATAGCCCTTGCCTTTTTCGATGACAAGGTTTCAAATGAGTTGAAGGCCAAAATGGCCCAAGCATTGCTAGAAAATGAGAATGACAAAGGTGAAGAAGATGAAGAAGACGAAGAAGGTGAAGAAGATGAAGAAGACGAAGAAGGTGAAGAAGATGAAGAAGACGACCCGGTTCCCCCAGCTCCTCGCGTCGTAATCAAAAGCACCAGCGTTAAAAAAATCGAGGTGAAATTCAAAGATGTGAATGAGGAATTCTTGGCTAAAGACTTGAGCAACTTCGTCTCTCATAATACCAAAAATTTATTTGTACGATTTGGAATATCGCAAGATTTCATTCTTGCAAATCCAGCAACCTGGAAATCTCGCGCAGACTATCAAGAAGGTCGTAGAATTGTAAATAACTTGCGCGTTGTGAACGACACTGCCGAAAGAGGAGTAAAAATGATACAAGATTATAATAGAATACTGTGTCAAGGCGAAGAAGAGAAACAGTATTTACTACATGTTATCGATTCTTACCGCAAGAAATACCCATCAGCGAACAAAAATATGTTAATTTGACTATATTATATTAAAAGTGCTTAGTAGTACTACTCAATTACAGCTTCTTTTATTTTTGTATGGGGAGTCCCTCAAGGAGTGGAGATAGAGGGTAAGTTTGTTCGGAAAAGATGTTGGGGATGAAAAGTTAATGGGGGTCGGTCATATATTTTGCCCCCCTAGGGGTGACCCCTGATGACCTATGGTGTTTTTCGAAAATACTGAGCAACCTCCATTTTTGTATGGTGACCCCCCTAAGGGGAGGAGATAGGGGGTGGGTGTCTTGGGGGAAAATGTTGGCGGTAAAAAGTAAATGGGGGTCGGCCATACATTCTTCCCCTCTACGGGTGACCCCTGATGACCTATGGCAATTTCCCCCCTAATTTTGGCAAAGTGGACCTTTTTCTCGGCTCGTGCGCAACCCCTAATTTTTTTTTTTTTTTAATTTTTTTTTTCGGCATTGTCATTTTTTTCCAAAAAGGCACGGAATAGAGCCCTCATCTACCAAAATATCGCAAAAATTTCATTTCAAGGTCCACCTTAGTGCATAGCAAAAGCAACATTGATCTATGTATATTGAAATTGAATCCAAGACAGGTTTCGTGCCGAAACTAGTTTAATAATTGACATGCCAAAAGCAAATTTTGGTAATACAAAACTACTAGCCGAAGATTTTTGGACAATCCATCTTTAACAGCCGAAATAACGGGCATAAATTACGACTTAATATATAGACTAAAAGTAATCCTTGAAGTGATTTCAAGTAGTTACAAAACAGACATTGAAAAGTTTGAAAATTATACCACAGAAACGGCTCGATTATATGTTGACCTGTACCCATGGCATCCTATGACTCCAACGTTGCACAAAATTTTGGTTCATGGGGCAGTTGTAATTGGAAAATCTCTGTTACCTATAGGACAACTTTCGGAGGAGGCGGCAGAAGTTCGTAATAAGCATTTCAGAAGTTATCGGCAAGACTTCGCAAGAACATTTTCTAGAGAAAACTGCAATGAAGATATATTTATAGCCCTATTCTGTTGATTGGCAATTGTGAATTTATTAACAACTGTAAAAATTTCTTATTCTGAAATATAAACAAAAGCTCAGAACATTACAAAATTGTTAGCAACATAAAAAAAATATTCAGAACAAATAAATAAGCGAAACATATAGAATGTTTTCAGCCCCTAGGACCAAAAAATAGCACATAAAAGACTAGCTTGTCAATGAATTTACAGTTGTCAATCAACAGAATAAGGCTATTAATCGCCTTCTACTTAGTTTGGACCTTTTGTTAAGCTGTATAAGAGCTATAAAGAATAGAAATACTAACGCGTTCTTGCCAGAAGCAATATCAATGTTCATATCTGACGAGCCATATACAAATGATAATTCTTCAGAGAGCGATGCAATATTCAATTAAATGTTTTCTTAATCTTTTATCTTGTTTTTGTTATTTTTTTCAATAAAACATGTTCATTATATATTTACATCATTTACATACCATTTGTTATTTTTTTATACATTACTTTTGTGTAGGCATTTATTCCAAAATTTTGGTTTTATTAAAAGTTTATTAACTCAGTCGATTTTTAACGGATGTTTTAAACCAAAGCTGCATTTTACTCATAAATAAACATACTTTTATATTACAGTCTTAAATTATACGGTTCCTAAATGAAAAAATGTGTAAAAACATCTCCAAAGTTGAAAAATAGCCAATTTTTTTTTTTGGAAAAGTTAGTTTGCTGGAGGAATACACACAGATATCTCAATATTACTTAAATATCATTTTGATATCATCGAAATGGCTAAGTTTCTTCTTTTTAAATCCACTGAGAAATTAGAGGGTTTCGCAAATTTCAAGGACAGAGTCTTGATGTACTCGACAAGATATCTGCATTACATCACAAAAATAATTTTGGCGGCCCAGATCTCAAAAAATACAAGTCTTGTATTACAAGTAAAATACTTGGGGAAATTTTTATTTTCTCAAGGTCACCACACCAGAAATGGTCACTAAAATGCACGATATCGTGTTGGCCGATCGAAGAGTTAAAGTGCGCGAGATTGTTGAGGCCGTAGGCAACTCAGACGAACGGGTGTGAAACATTTTGCAAAATTATTTGGATATGAAAAAAATTATCCGCAAAATGTGGACCATAAACGCGATCGTGTGACCGATTCAAATGCGTGTTTGGCAATGTTTAACAGAGATAAGAAGGATTTTTTTTTTTCTGTCGATTAGTAACCGTGGACGAAACATGGATCCATCACCACCCACCAGAGACAAAGGAACAGTCGAAACAGTGGACTTTATCTACCGAACGTGCACCGAAGAAGGCACAGACGGTGCTACCGGCCGGAAATGTTATGGCGATTGTATTTTGGGATGAACGCAGTATAATCTACATTGATTACCTTCCACCGAAAAGAACGATCAATGGCGAATACTAAGCAGCCAGACTGGACCGATTCAACGACGCTTTGAAAGAGAAACGTATCCATTAGACGAGGAAAAAATTTCTCTTCCATCAAGACTATGCGCGCGTTCACACATGCCAGCTCCTATGGCGAAATTCCATGAATTGACTGAAGGGGGCAGTTTCCAAACCTGAAGAAATGGCTCGGTGGAAAGAGATTTACTACCAAAGGGGAGCTCATCACCGAAACAGAGGCTTATTTTGAGTACCTTTTGAAAACGTATTTTTCGGATGGGATAAAAAAACTGGAGGAACATTGGACGAAGTGTTTCAAGCTAGAAAAAAACTATATTGATAAATAAAACTTTTTTTTCCGTAAAAATCATTTCTCGTTTCATTTTGCACTGAATTATCAAACGGCCCTCGTATTATTCTTGTTTGTATGAACTTGTTTTGCCAAATAGGTCTGTGTATCGAACGATCGAAACAAAAAGGCCATTTCAGCCCTTGAAAGGACTTTGACCGAGCTTCTTATGATCAATTGTGTTGTGTGTGTTGTGAAAATGTTCTCAAGAAGCTTTTCATGTCAGTTTTTAATCTCTGAGGTTTGCCATTGTCTGCAGACAGGTGACGGCCGAACAGAAGAATTAGTTCAATTGAAAACACTTTCTGTATCAGATGGGGATTCGAACCTGTGTTCTATGGCGTATAAGCCACACACTCTAACCACTACGCCACGGCCGTCACAGGTCTGTGTATCACTCAGGTTTTATTTGCGCATCAGGAGTGTGTTGAATAGTACTTGTTACTGTTTCATGAACTATCGACCCAATGGTCATGGGAAGAAGAAAAATTAAGCCTTAATGGCAGGGGTCTGCTATAAGCACTAATAAAATATTTCTGGTCACCAAGATTATACGATTTGAAGCTGTAAGGCTTTTTTGTAAAGACAAGCGAAAAACCATGTGTACGCAAGCCAAACTCTCACTTTTGAACAGTCACAGAACAATATTCTTTGAACATTCACAGAACAATATTCATCAGGTCACGGCCGAAATATTTCCCAAAATGTTACGAAAAATCTTTTGAAAATTACTAGTAAGATCAAAAAGTTTGAAACAAGTGAAACAAGAAAAGATTTTTTGCCAAATTTGGTTTAATTATTCAACAAGCATTCCTTTTTAGTCAATACACCGAGTCCGATGATTTCCTAAAGTCTTATCCCTTCCGAAAAGTAGTCCTTCGAAACCTCTCCAAAATAGGCCTCAGGTTCAACTATGAGTTACTGATTTGAGTAGAATCACTTACCGGTGAGTCATTTATTCAGGTTTCGAAGCAGTTGGAAGTCCCTGGAGGCCAGGTTTGGGTAATACGGTGGCTGAGAAACCAGTTGAAACTTGATTTTGTGCAATTTTGCTTGCACAACTAACGATGTACTATAAGCAGTCAAATTGTAGTGATTATTGAGGACTTTTTTCTTTTTCAAATGCGGCCATTTTTCTGCAATTTGAATTTTCGAACAATCCAATAATGATGAATAATAAGAGCCAGTGATGTTTTTACCTTTCTCAGGATAGATGAATTGAACTCAATTCAGTATTAAAATTTCCTAAATCCATATTCTTAGCTCATATAATTTGGCAAACGTTATCTGTTGCACCCTGTGCAATTACGCAGATTCTTGCCAACACATCTTTTATTACAAACAGTGCCACAAACACTCATTCTCAGCATTCAATTCAACTCATATTCATCTCACTTTGCTTGCGTCCTTTGAACAAATTTTTTTGTTTATGTGCAGTCGGCAAAGAAAATTGAAATTAACGCCTGGTGACAGACAGGCGACTAAAAGAGCTCAAAAGCAAATCAGCTGACAGTTGGACGAACTCAGCGAAAAATAAAGAACAAAACGTCAAACAATCAACAGCATGAAACAGAACAGACATACTCGTAAATGAGAAAAAAGTGTCAGGATAACTGAATAGAAAGAATAGAGCACGAAGACCACTTCAGTCTGGCTGATATTTTTTATTATTTCATAGAAAAAATTGCGAAAAAAAAAACCAACCTTATAAAAAGAACTGTGCGAATGACAGTTGGCAGGCAAAAAATATTTATGTCAGCAGCTCGATTCCATAGTTAAACGCACTCATTCACTTTGCTTTGATTTCTGCTGACTACAGAAGCAGAACAGAAATAGGGTAAAAATATCTAACGCAAGAAGAAGAAAATGAAAAATGTTCACAATATTGAAAATTCTTTCAAATTAAAGTAAATTTAGCAGGACAAGCTTTACGACAGTCTCATTCAAAGCCAAGGCAGTAGCCATTTTGAAGTTGTCGCCATTTGTTTTTAGCTTAACTAGCTGGCTAATTGCCAACATATGGTAGCAATAAATCGCATCAGCTAACTGTTGTTTTCAAACGGCTTTTGCTGCATATTTTAGCAGAATATTCAATGAGAAATGGATAAATTTGTCTCTGAATCCTTGCCTAAGTCCTTGTTGAAATTTTCAAATTAAGGTCACAAGCAGCGTGAACAGCAATATTTTAAAACTCACATTACTGCTTTTATTGCGTCACTCAGCACACGCATTCACTGTGCTGACAGCTTAAAGCAGAGCGTATTGAGAGCAGAAAAAACGTTGCCGCCACTCATTGGCAGCCGCCTTGTGTGATGTGGACAAGCATCACAAACACTGAAACAAAAACTTTTTATTGCGGTCAAGCTGACCAACCACACATTGAAGTTTGTTTCGGTTCTTCATTTTTTGTTGGGTATACAATGGAAACTTTTGCTTAACTTGAGTAACACCGAGATTGTTTTCCTCGCTATGAAATACAAACTTCGCAGATTCCATGTTATCATTCGAAGCCACAGGAGTTCTTTTGTTTTGGACTCATGTCCATTTCTTGTTCTGAAAAAATGTTCAAATAACGCACTACAAATATGTGGAGTGGACTAATGTGGGAAGTTCGTGTGTACCGACCGAATGAAAAGCTGATGCACAAACTTATAATGAAAGAAGTTTTTTTATGTTTCACTAAAATTGTGGATTAAAATTTCTAAAAATTAAAAGTAAAAAAGAAACTGTATTAAGTTTTATTAAACTAAGATAAGCATTGCCAACAAAAACGTGCTTCACGTGTTATTAGAAAATTAAAAACAAAGAATGGAGTTTCGTATAATGAATAGATTCAGGACCGCAGCCAGAAAAGTTGACGGGATTTAAACACCCCTCCCCCCTCAAAGATCACAAAAAAAAAATGCGTTCGAAATCAAAACTCATCTTTTCCAATTTCAAAAAAAGTAAAAAACGAGAAAATTATTAAGAGCTTCCTTAAAAGTGCCTTTCACTATTTTGCAGTCAGCAGAATTTTCACTATTTTTTTAGTGACTTTTCACAATTTGTACGCATTGCTCGAGGGTAATTTTCTTCATGACTAGATCTCCTAGTTGTTAACAGGTCTCATATATTAAGTTCTCTACGCTTTTCACAAAAAAGTGGTGCCCAAATCAAAATATCAGTGAATTTTGGGATACCCTTCATATATTTTCATAGTAGCCGAATTAAGCCGAATTTAAGTTCATTACCATAACCTCAAAGAATGCAATAATATAGTCTTTTCAGCACTATTCAGTTTTAGAGGTTATGGCAAACCCTGACGTGAGAGGTTTAAACGCAGCCCGTATTCGAATTAAGTGAACCCGAAAACATAGGAAACATTTTTTTTTTTTGTCTGGCTATGTTATCTATCCTTACTTGAGACACACTACACCAAGGAAAAAGCTTATGTAAGATTGAAAAAAACCTAGTATAATTTATAAGATGGCTTTGGCAGTTTTCAGCCTCCCAAGTACTTCATCAAAACGTCTAAGTTTTACATGTTGACTTGCCAATTTTTATTTTGGTAATAAATTAACCAAGTATTTGTTAATTTTTTATGCACTACTTTTAAAAAAAAAAATTGAATTTCATATATATAAACTTTTTTCCGGGTTTCGGTTTTTTTATTTACCTATTTTTTTAATCTGCCGCTTGATTTGCTTGACTGAAATTGGCAACAGCACAAATTTTTCTTTAATCAACAACCGTTTTTTTCTTAGAAATTAATGACTTCTCTGCTTTTCTTGCTGCTTGACGTCTATTATAACAAGAACATTAAATTAAATTAAATTCAATTAAATATCATATACAACATTTTTAACTTCGCATGCCGTTGAGATTCGAACCCACAACCAACCAATACCACTGTGTGTGAAGCTACTTCACTACGCATTGAGCCAAACTCCTTCGTTACGCGGAGTAATTTATTCAATATTAATTACAGCTATGCTGCAGCATAACACAATAATCTGTTAAAAGATTTTTGTTGTATGGCTATCAACAGAATACTGCAACATACTGCATCTGTTAATACAACATATGTTAACATAGCTGCAGTTATATCGGCAAATAGTAGCAAGGCTGCTTGGATCAGTGGGTAGAGCGATGGACTGGCACGAAAAGTTCCAGGTTCGATTCCGCACGGCGCGTAAAGAAATTTATTTTTCTTTTTGAAGCGAAGCTTTTTACTCCTCGTTCTGTGATTTGCTTGGAGTGAAATCTGAAAAATTGTCGACAGATTTTTTCTTGGAAATTTGATGGCTTCTTTGTTGCTAGCGCTTATTACAACAAGAAAATTTAATACTTTAATATTAAATACTAAAAATATTTGTAGGCCCACCCGTGGGGATCGAACCCGCGTCCTCTTGATTGAGAGCCCAATACACTATCCACCAGGCCAAAAAGACTTATTAGAAACAGTTGTTAATTCAATATAAATTATAACAGAAGCTATGCTGCAGTAGATCGTCACCATCTATCAATAGATAGAGGATTGTGTATTTGCTATGCTAAAGCAACAAAAATTTGCTTTTATTTGCCACAAGGTGTCTCCAGCATCGGTGTTTTTGTATTGTGAATGCGTTTGTGGTGTTGTTGGTACGAAAATTAGCAATGCCCACAAGTACGTTGACAAGTGCGTTTTTAAGCATAGAATGTAAATTATTATCTAGAGATTGCATCAACTCTGCTAAATCTCTGGCATGTTTTAACAGAGTTATTTCACTTAAAAACATGAAGAAAAAAAACTCTGTTAACCTCTGTTAACATATGCCAGAGATTTAGCAGAATTGATGCAATCTCTAGATAATAATTTATACTCTATGTTTTAAGTGCCAAAAAACTAGATGATATCAATAAATATGGAATTACATACGCATGCATGACATCGGCAAGGTATCTAAAATGTTTGTTTAATTTTGTTTCGTGTGCGTTCTTTAATATATATTTTTGAAGCGTAGCTTTTTACTCTTCGTTCTGTGATTTGCTTGGAGTGAAATCTGAAAAATTTTCGACAGATTTTTTCGCTAGGTAGTACGCTGTTGAAGGAAAAAATTTGTTCAGTGCAGCCAAGTTCACAACCATGTGTGGAGAATTAAAATGGAGAGTCGCTGGCATTATATGCCCGTATATGTAATTGGCGTAGAAATTTGACATTCAACAATAAAAAAGTAAGCAGTAAATATGTTTTTTGTATGTATGGAATTTATGTTGTTATTTTAAATTTTTGAATTTAAAAGTTTATTTATTAAAAAGAAAAAATTATTAAGCTATCAAAACTATGTAACTGCGAAAAAGCTTCGCATCTCTCGTGTGTCAACGACTCACCTGTGTTTTTTTTTCTTTTCTTTTTGTTGATGAAATGTAATAAAATATACTGGTGTGAATATTAACGTGTGTTTTTTAATTTACTTTATGCTATTTTTTAATTTAAAAGTGGTTTTATTAAAAAAAAACCATTAAATTATCAAATCTATCCTTCTCTTGTCTGTCTAATGACACAGCTGTGTTTTTTTTTTTTTTTTGCAGAAAATAGCTTAAGACTATGCTAAAGCCATCCATGCTAGTTGTTTTTTAATTTTGTATTTTTGGATTTCGGGCTTAGCTGAATCAAATATTTTTTTTTTGCCAGGTATCGAAGTATGTGCTTTCAAAGCAATGTATTAAACAATTAATTACTTAGGTGAATAAGCATAAGTTTATAATTTCCATACAATTCTCTTTACCCAAGCCGACTTAGGTGATTTATCTTTTGCTTTTTTTCTCTGTGTAGCTCAGGGCCGTAGCTAGAAAAATTTTGCTCCTAAAACTAACAAATTTTTTCAAAATTAGAAAACCGTAATATAGTAATAAAAATAAAAACTTTTAGGGGGGGTTTTGAGTTAAATTTTTTTTTTAAATTATTTTAAGGGTTGATTTGGGTAATTTTAAAAATACCAAAAAAATTTTTTTTTTATATAAATAATTTCGACGATACGTTTTGCTTCAAATTGACAAATTAGTGATAAATATGCTTTCCCGAATGTCGACATGAGTTTAATAGACATTATTTTTGTTGAATGACCACAAAAATAATTTTCAAAAAAAATTTAGTTCAAACGCTAACCCCCCTAAAAATGTCCATTTTTATTATTATTTTAGTGTTTTCTAATTTTGAAAAAAATTTGTAAGTCTTGCGACCGATATTTCGCGAGCTACGGCCCTGGTGTAGCTTGTGAACGAATGAACGAAATGTCATGAAACTTCAACTGTCAAATTGTACAGATAAGCCTCTCGAAATGAGTCAAGTTCATTTTCTAGTCATGCCACCTATTGAAAAATCCCGGGACTTTTCAGCCCATTTAATATAAATGTATCTTGAATATTAAAGATCTCGCCGTTTAACATTGAAGTTGAAATGATGGTGAAAAATGGAATTACGGATTGCGTTAGGCTCCAGGATGATTTTTTATTCTTATCGCAATGGTGTAATATGAACCAGTTAAATCTCTATTTTGAAAAATGTAAGGTCCTCACTTTTGCTCGGAAAGCAAATCCTACATATTATATATGAGTATAAGTATAACAACCAAAAGTGAACACAACAAAATACTACACATCCATGTGTAGGATTTTCATGGCAGGAGAATATAGAATTTTAAGCAAATGCAATTACATGAAAACTATGAAAATTAAATATGAAAATTGAAAATTCTTGGCAAAAATATACAAATAACACACAAAACAATTTCACACATTGTTTTCGTTTTTCTCAGCAATAAAGCAATTAAAGTCTAACATAAAGGACTTCAAAAATGCTTAAATATTTAAGCGATAATTGTTATTGAGCTTTTGTTATATCAAAATTCTTGCAAGCGAGAAATAACAAAAAAAAACTTATTCCGAATATTGACAATAGACAATCTTTTCGGCAGCTATGAGTACATATACAAATTCAAGAAATTCTTCAATTAGTTAAGCAAATATTTTTTAACATTTATTTACAAAATAAATACCTTGTTTGCAGAGATTATTGATGCATATAATGCTAATGTTTTTGTGTCAATTACCTGTAAAGAGAAAAAAAAAATAAAATTGAAATTTACTTATTTATTTATGTGCTACTTTGAAACAAGTTATTACTTTTAGTAACATGAGATAAATAACTTATTGAACTACCCTCGTAAAAGCCTAAAGGTTTGTTTGAAGCAAAAAATTTATATATCTTCAAATTTACACACAAATATATATACATTGTCACATTTCTTAAATTATTTAAAGCTGATAATAAATAAGCGTCATAAAAAAAATCATTAAAAAGCTCTAAAATATATTAAAAGGCCGCAAAAAAGAAATGACAGCTGGTAATAAAATGTACTACGTTGAGTTGTTAATTTATTGCATTGCAGCAGTGTCATAGGGAGAAGGAGAGAGGAGGGGATTTACCCCCCAATGGCCTATGGATAGATTTAAAAATTACGCTACTTTAAAGTGTTAAAAAAATTAATTTATCTGGAAGTTTTTAAAAATAAACAACAGGACAGCCAACACAGCATTGAAAAATGTATTGCATTTTTGCTGATCTTTTTTTCGATTGACAAGATGTCAAACTTTTTGAGTTCAGGACAAAACGTATAAAATTCGGCACTGTGTTTCGCTGGCTCAGAATTATGTGCTCTACACTTGACCTCTTATAAACTTTTTATATAGAATGAGTGTTTTTGGAGACTTTAAAGTAGGCGTGGCACAAGAGCTCTCTCCAAGCAGAATGGGGAAAAATTCAAATTTCTTAACTGAAGTCGAGATATTTTTAAGCAAAGTCATATTTTTACTGGCCTGCAAAGAGAATTCCCACATATTTTGTCAAAATGACCAATTTCAATTAACTTATTTTGCTTGAAGAGACAATATAACTCACGTTAAAGAAACATTTCTTTTTTTAGTTTCTGACATCAATATTGCTAATTTCGTTCTCATACAATTGTAAATGCTGATTGGGTTTGTTTTCCTTACAAAGGTTTTAGATCTGAACCATGTTATAGAGTGCAGTACCGCATATAGAGGCATTTGTAAAAATGGAACCGCAATGACTACAGCGTAGGCGCAGGCGTATGTCATGATTTATTTCAAAACAATAAAATTATAGACTATAATTAGAAGACAAATCATTTAACATGCAAAAAAAAAGTGTTTGGACGGACCCACATATGTTTGGTAGTGGTAAAAATATTGTTTTTTCTTTAATCTATTATTACTCTTTGCTAATTATTTTGTATTTCCTCATCTTAATTGTTTTCTTTTATACCTGTGCATAATTAAATTTAATATCACTCATGCCAAACCAATTCATGCGAAAAATTACAGTTTTCCTTTTATTTGATATGTATTTTTGTCCGGTTTTTTCGCTTTGGCTGTGTGCCAGGATTGTAAAAAGCTACAACTACAATAACAGCGAACTGAAAAGTTTGCCTTAACACTTAGCAGAAATTGAATTTTTATTTTAAGATTTTATGTTGTTGGTTGGTGTTGTTGTTGTAATAGCAATTGTGGAAGTGCATTTACAAATAAATAAATATTTAACAGCACTTGTACCAAAAAATATTTGGCTTTGTGGCTGTAGTTGTTGCTGATCGCAATTTATTGAATTTTTCCTCCCCATATTTAAACATTTTCTCACACTTTTTTCCGCACTTGTTTTCATCTTCTATTTGTTCTAAATTGTGTTCCGAAGCTTAAGCTGACATTCAAGCTACTTCTTCTTCTTCTTCATTTTTATATTTTTTTTTCAATTGAAATGCAAAAGTTTTTCCTTGGCTTGAAATTAATTCAATTTTCTTTGTTCCGCTAAAGTGTTTTCTTAGTTTGGCTTGTTTTATGGTGTGTGTTTTTTTTTTAATGCTATTCACATGCTGTTTAATAATATTTCCTGGTATACCGACAAAGCCAAATTTTAACAATACTGTTAATTAGTTAGAATTCTTTTGTTGAAGCTTTAATGAAATTTAGTTCAGTGGAAGCTTTCAGTATTCTTGTGAAACGGTTCCGCTTTCTTTTTGTTCAAGAAAAAATTTCTTAAAATGAATTTTTAGTTATGCGATATTAATAAATTAATTTTTTAAAGTATACTAAAAGTTCCATTAAAATTCTTTAACTTAAGGTCTCTATTCGAAATTATCTGAAATTTGGAACTCAAAGAAAACTCAATTTGGTTTCATTTGCTTATTAAAAAATGTATGATATTCGCGTTGGCAGATATGGAGAGGATTTCTTTGTAATGCTTGTAAAAAGGGAAATTTTTCAGAAATTTTTCAACCAAAAATTTCTTATCCATGCAAGCTAGATTTTCTGAATTCCCGGGGAATTTCGATCCCCGAAAGAAAGGACATTTTTTATCTCGGGAATTACAGGGATCCCGGGATAACTTTTCTTGCATACTTTCTTGCTATGAAAAAGCTTAGAGGCTAACTATAATATTGAACAAACGATATACCTACAAAAAATTATTATTTTTTAAGACATTTTTTATTAAAGAATTAGAATATAATAGGGGTGTTCAGGATTCATGCACTTGCTAGTGCAGTTGAGGACTTGAACACATTTCAAAATCAAAATTCACGTACGTCAAACATTTGCACTCAGTTGTGTACATTTAAAAATTTGACATCCTTTTGTTTGCTTTATGAAATCTCTTCTTTTGCTTGTCGACAACAATAAAAAAAAACTGATTTTGACAAATAAAATATACTTCAATAAATTTTTCAATCACAAGTGTGGATAGTTCACGAAAACCTATCTGCTCAACAGAACCTCAGCACCTCAAGCACAAGTCCTCAAGTTTTAACCTAGTAGTTAATTGCTAGCACAAAAAAAAAACTTTATACATTGTTTCTTCTCAGATTTTCCGGGAGTCCCGGGATTCCCGTACTAAAATGTACATTTTTCCGGGAAAATTTTTCTCGGTTCATCCCGGGAAAGAAACTTTAATGCAAACTTTTTGAACGGTTTCTTTTTCTCGTTTTCAATTTTATGAATTTCGTTTTTAAACTATGTTCAAATCTGTATAACAAGCAGTCTTGAACAAGCACGCTCCACTCTTTTCATTTCTTATTTCTTTTTTTTTGTTACTTTTATGTGTATATTGAATTGAATTGAATTTAATTTGGAGTGAAAAGCCTGAAAAAACAGTGAACAAAATCAAAAAAATAGACAATAGACAATAGACAATAGATAATAGACAATAGACAATAGACAATAGACAATAGACAATAGACAATAGACAATAGACAATAGACAATATACAATATACAATATACAATATACAATATGCAATATACAATATACAATATACAATATACAATATACAATATACAATATACAATATACAATATACAATATACAATATACAATATACAATATACAATATACAATATACAATATACAATATACAATATACAATATACAATATACAATATACAATATACAATATACAATATACAATATACAATATACAATATACAATATACAATATACAATATACAATATACAATATACAATATACAATATACAATATACAATATACAATATACAATATACAATATACAATATACAATATACAATATACAATATACAATATACAATATACAATATACAATATACAATATACAATATACAATATACAATATACAATATACAATATACAATATACAATATACAATATACAATATACAATATACAATATACAATATACAATATACAATATACAATATACAATATACAATATACAATATACAATATACAATATACAATATACAATATACAATATACAATATACAATATACAATATACAATATACAATATACAATATACAATATACAATATACAATATACAATATACAATACACAATATACAATATACAATATACAATATACAATATACAATATACAATATACAATATACAATATACAATATACAATATACAATATACAATATACAATAAACAATATACAATATACAATATACAATATACAATATACAATATACAATATACAACATAAAATATATAATATACAATACAAAATAAACAATATACAAAATAAAATATATGCAATATACAATATACAATGCACAATATGAAATATTTCAGTTTGATTTTCCCTAAGACATGACTTACTGCAAAGCTAACTATGTTACATTATTTTAAAATTCATTTTTATAAAATAACCCCTTAATTTCTTTCAGTTGAATTTTTTTTTTTAACTCTGATGTAAAAATGTTTCTAGTAGATTTATTCTAATAACATATTTGTACTAAAAATTTTGTGCTAGTAAAATTGTATATCTTATCGATATAAATGTAATATCTATGAGAAACAAATAATTTTTGGGAGATATTATTCGGGAAAATATTTTAAATTGTTTTGCTTAAAATAGTTTAAAAAGTATACAAAGGGCGTACGGTGATAGGGGTATATTAATTTTGTCACTCCGTTTATAACGCCGCTAAATAGGCGTGGCAGGAATAAAATAAATATATATTCTTAATCAGCATCACTTTCTGAGTCCATTTAGCGATGTCCGTCTGTCCCTCGTGATCACGATTACAGCCGTAATTTTAAAGATATCGTCATTAAATGCGATTTATAACCTTCCATACAAAAAATAAGGATTGAGTTGGAAAATAAGCCAAATCGGTTAAAACCCACGCCTAACTCTTCTACAAAGAGACGCCATACAAACTGTAAAATATCTTAACATTCCACAATAGGTAATTTACTGAATTGAAATGCAACATATGGCCATTTCCGTGGTGGGCATGGACATTTTTACTTAACCATAAACGTTTACGAAACATTTACAAAACATTAACTAATAAGAAAAATTACATTTGTGAAACAGTGCAGACGATTTGATCGTCATGGTAAATGAATTTATATTTAAATTGCTTAAATCAATAATTGCTTAATTAAAATGTTTCATTAAGATAATATCATTAAATAATAAGTTTTTAATAACTTTTAATTTTCGTGTCACGGTGAACTTTTCGGCGGAAATGGCCATGTAATCCTAGATTTCTACTATGAACTATACATAACATATAAATTTGTCAAAATCGAATGAAAAACACGCCTTCCTCCCATACATGGTGACGTCATCAAAACGTCCAAATCTCTTTTAATTCCACAAAATTGAATTTACTAATTTGAAATTTAGTATAAAAGGCCTGACTTTTAATATGAACTCTGACTATAAAATTTGGCATAATGGAATAAAACCAACGCCTACTCCCATACAAGGAGCTATACCTTTAAAAACGGTTTTGATCCATACAAAATAAAAAAAGTTTGTGTGTGAGGTGAGCGTGACAGACCTTTTTTCAATTTTGCACAGAACATATATAGTTCTTTGTAAAATCAAATGAAACTTTGCCTACTTCCCATAAAAAGTGTCATCAAAATAGAAGAACCTTCACAAAAATTAATGCATTCACTCGATATTTTATA
This sequence comes from Coremacera marginata, assembly GCA_914767935.1. Taxonomy (NCBI): domain Eukaryota; kingdom Metazoa; phylum Arthropoda; class Insecta; order Diptera; family Sciomyzidae; genus Coremacera; species Coremacera marginata. The sequence goes on from OU612044.1 coordinate 144,107,611, forward strand.
CACCATTAAGCTGTAATTTAATTAAAATAAAATTGTGAAGAATATATTTTTGCAGATGACACACACACATTTTATATACTACTTTTTTTTGAGATTTTTTAACTTCGACTCATTCCGATGATCATTCCTTAGCACTTTTTTCTTATTTCTATTATACGTCATTATTATTCTTATTATTATTCATACAATTTAATGGCTATACAAAAATTTTTAAAAACCTTAAACAAACCATAATTACACACTTTCATGCTTACCTGTTCTAACCGGAAAAAGATAAATAAACTAATAAAAAAAAATATGGACACAAAAAAATTATCGTTATGAAAATTTGCCATTCCTCACTTAGGCATGCGTTGTTAATAAGTGACAAAATAACAAAGAGTAGAAATACAAAAAAAAAAAAAAAAAAATAAAATTATTTGTATAAGAGGAAAAATAAAACTCTTTGAAAACCTGTCATAAACAATATAACCCGACTGTTGAAGGGGTAATACATGCCCAGACTTTGTTTGATACAACAGGTTAACCTTGAAAAAGTTTTTTTGCCAAATTTAATTACGTATTTTTCTCTTACTTTTTTTTTATTTTTATTATATCAAAGTATTAAAAACGTGTTGCTAATTTTGTGTCAATTTAAATAAATACGTAAATTGCTGTTGTCATTTTATTTTTTTAATGTTAATTTGTATCAGACCAAAAATACAACAGGTTGCTACACGGAAAAAAACTATAAAACGTAAGAACTCATCAAAATTAACATGAATGTTTAGAGTTCTTTTCGGGAACCATACTGTAATATTTACTACAAAGTGGCAATGAAATATTTATAAACACGGTGAATGTGTTAATACCTAAAATTTGCTAAATATATACGACGGTGCTTACGGTGGTAAACCGCATAAACTAATTATCATTTCATATAAGCCGACTAAAATCTAATTCGATAACTCAGCGGTCTAAGCAGTTAGTATATAAATGTGAAGATTCTTAGTTCGACGCCCAGCGCAAATTTTAAGTATAATTTTTCTCCCCTAGATGAAGCAATAATTGAATAGTTTCTGAAAACAATATTTCCGAACTTTCTCGTATATTTTTTCTAAGTCATCTTTTTGCTCTACTTTCCAGAAGTAAAGAATGTACACGAAGAAATGAATCGCACTCAAACGCGCAGCAAAACAATAAAACTTGCAATAAACAGGTTCTGTAAAAGCAAAAATGTAGTTAATCGTTTTCTCTTTCTAACCATACGTGCATTTTTGTTTATTGTCCTTCAATTGTAAAAATTAGATCTAAAAAAAGACACTAAAAATTGATTGTGCAAAAAAAGTTGCAAAATCTAAGTTTGTCGCACAAGATCTTGACGAAATTATTAAAAAACCCAAAGTGTATGGCCACATATACTTTAAAAAAATTCAACGAAACGGGGTCGTTACAACGGTGACCTGGAAGTGGGCGGAAAAGAGAATTGGCATGCGAAGAAAAGGCTAGAGCTGTGGAAAATACTAGCTTTTCAAAAAAAATCGAACATCTCTGTTCGAGAAGTAACCAAAAGGCTAGGAATGTACGGGAACCAAAAAGTTCGTGAAATTTAAAGACTAAGGTCATTTAAGGTAATCGCAACACCTAATCGCACCGACAAGCAAAATTTATTGGCCAAAAACCGGGAACGAAAGCTTTAGGACAAATGCATTAAAAAATATTAATGTGCTGTAATAGACGACGAAACATATGTTAAAGCAGATCAGAGACAAATAAGAGACCAACAATTTATATTTCGGAAATAAAAGAGGAAATGTTGCTGAAAAATTTAAATGTCAGAAACTTTGCAATCTTTTGCCAATGCGACCTGAAAAGTCGTGTTTTTGTCACAACTGGGGCAATAAATCAGGAAATATATGTTCCAGAGTGCCTCCAAAAATGTCTATTGCCCCTTATCAACTGTCATAGACAGAAACCACTCTTCTGGCCTGATTTGGCTTCATTCCATTATGGTAAATTGGTGATGTAGTGGTACCAGAGAAACAAGGCTTCTGTTGTCCCGAGGAATATGAACCCACCGAACTACCCGAAACTTCGACCTATTGAAAAATATTGGGCTCAAATGAAGTGAAAACTCTTTAGGTGTAAGAAGCAAACAAAAGACGTGAGTAGCTTTAGGTGTCACTGGGCAAAAGTGAAGTTAATGAAGAGAATGATGAAGAGAGTTAGCTTTAAGCTCCGTAAGCTTGCCTACGTAAGCTAAATAATCAAATTTGGTTTTAGTACTTTAAAAAACAATAAAATACCGTTATTTTAAGTGATCAACTATTAAAAACAAATTAAAATTTATTGAGTTATAACAAAAAATGTGTGATTCATTTTTTTTTAAATTTATTGAGTTATAACAAAAAATGTGTGATTCATTTTTTTTCGTGTACATGCTTTATCTTCTACACTTTATCGCCGTACTTTTTTAAGTTTAAACTGTATTTATGACTTTGATCCCATTATTTTTGCATAAAAATTCTGTAAAATTAATGAATTACTGGAACAAGTAGTAAATTTAAGTTGACTTTTTATTACTTGGTGAAGTTTGAATATAATTTTTAACCGACTTCAAAAAGGAGCAGGTTGTCAAGTTCGTCGGTTTCTGTTTTTTTTTTTTTTCAAATGTATGTACATCGATAACTCCTAAACCATATGCCTGATTGGCATAACATGGTGAACAGTTAGATATCATAAACACGGAGGTGCCCGTAAAAATGTGGGCGGTATTCGAGAACTGGGCTTGGCAATGCTAGATCTCGCAATAATAGATACTACTGTATCTCGAATAACATTGACCCTAGTGTACTGCAATTTAGTGTAGGGGTAGACAAAGTTAATACAAATTACGGTCAAGAAAATGGGCGTTATTTGACAAATGGGCGTGGCAATATTAGAAAAAAGAGTGTACTGCAATTTGGTATAGGGGTAGGCATTATTAGTACAAATTACGGTCAAATAAGTGGGCGGTATTCGACTTCTGGGCGTGACAATATTAGAAAAACAGTGCATCTCGAATAATAATGACAATAGGGCACTGAAATTAATTCTATTACAGGGGTTGGCAGTATTATTAAAAAATACGGTCAATAAAGTAGGCGTTATTCGACAAATGGGCGTGGCAATACAATATAAACACTATCTCATGTAATATTGACGCTGGGGTACTGAAATGAAGTACAGGGGTAGGCGCAATTATTACAAATAACGCTCAATAAAGTGGGCGCTTATTTGGCAAAGGGGCGTGGCAATATTAGAAAAACACTGTCTCGAATAATATTGACACTAGGGTAATAAAACATATTACAAGAATGGGTACTATTATTTCTAAGCACGTGACATCTAATTTAAATATAAGAGACAGACATTTGAAATAACCAACAAACTTTCAGAATTTAATAGAATAAAATTTTAAGAACAATTGTATTTATGTAGCTTATACACTTTTTCCGAAAATTTATCATATTCTCTAAAAAAAAAGAAATAAAAACTTTTCAAAAAAAAACCGACTACAAAATCACTACAAAGTAAAAACTAATTTTAAAATAAATTCTCCATTTAATTTCTTGGTCATATTTGATAATTTAATTAAACATAGTTTTTCATTGGAAAAGTTATTTTATTTTTTTTTTTTTATGTTTTAAGTTATGTGTTTATATAACTCCAATAATTTTCAATTATTAAAGATTATATTTTATTGAGCTCAACGTCAATGTTGCTTTCCGAAGAAAGCATTTTGGCATTATTTTTTTCTTATATGTTACTTACTTACTTAGGTAGCCGTAACAACCCGTGTCCGGGTTTCGGCGACCTCATCAGCTCTTTCCAGACGCCTCTGCTTTGCGCGCGCCTTCTCCAATCGGATACACCAAGTGCGGTTAGGGCTTCCTCAGCCTGGTCCATCCATCGGAGGCATGGTCTCCCTCGTTGTCGTTGACCAGCGACCCTCGCTTCGAGCACCTTTTTCGCTGGAGCTTCGTCGTCCATACGATGGACATGACCCAGCCAGCGTAGTCGCTGCACAGTTATACGTCGAACTACGTCAATGTCTTCGTACGGCTCATACAGCTCGTGGTTCATTCGGATGCGATAGTCATCGCCTTTTAAGGTCTATGGAGAGACCCGCCGCTCAAATTAGCCGTCAAACTGACGGATGCCAGTTTGCCGTCGCCCAGGGAACACCACGTGTAGGTTTGAGTCGACTTGAGACTCTTTCGACATGGATAATGCTGGCCTCGCCAGGTTGAGTCGGTCAGACACATTACCATGTGAAGGTTCGCCCCCTGTTCTAATATGTTGCATTCTCATAAATATATTAATTTTTTTATGAATACAAAAGCTTTGAAGTTGGCGCTTCTGATTAAAAGTCTGATTATATTAGCGCCGACCTTAAAAGCTTTTGTATCCATAAAGAAGTCAGTATATTTATGATAATAAAACATTAGAAAAAAATAGAATAAGTTTTCCAATGTAATAATATGTTTAAATAAATTATCAAATATGACCAAGAAATTGAAAGGAAAAGTTATTTTAAAATTATTTTTTACTTTGTAGTGATTTTGTAGTCGGTTTTTTTTAAGTTTTTTCTACGTTTATTTTTTTCCCATGCATACTTGAGATAAACAAACCAATTGAAAACGGTTGAGGCAATTTGAATTCGATAAGCTTTTAATTTGAATACAAGTAATATTCTCATAATCATTTTGGTTATATATATGTATATATTAAAATGATTTATTGACAGGTGAAGCTTAAAATTATTATTATTTTTAAAAATAATAATAGTTGAGAATAACTTATAAGCATGAAAAAATACAAAGCACAGCTCAAACATTTAATTTTCTGTAGGAATATTTCAAACACATATTTATAGATATGCCTATGAATAAGCTGAACCTTTAAAAAATTAAAACATAATCTGACAGATGCGTCTATTGCGAGCAATAACGCCTGCTTTGGCTCATAAAAAATTGTGTGTATTACTCATAAAAAAAGTGTAAATTATTTGCAGATTATTGTGTTGACGCAAACAAATTTGTCATTGTTCAATTTTAAAATATTCAGCCTGAAACGTACCAAATAAAACATGCTTAATAACAGAAGTGAAGTGATTAAATTTAAAAATATTCTTACTTCTTAGAAGGAAGTGCATAAAAAAGCACCAGCAAAATTTTAATTTAGTAACTTAGTGCCTAATAATAAAAAGAGGTTAGTCACAAAACCAAGCATTTAGCTGCTAATGACGGAATTAAGCAATTTACAGAAATCATTAAAGAAAATTTATGTACGGTAAATCAAATTTATTACAACTTTGGTCAAAAACACAAACAACAAAGTTGTTAGATCAATAAAGCAGATGTCAACGATTGTAAAATTATGGCGTAAAGCTTTCAACGCCATTGAATTCAAGACAATAACTACCGACTTGCTATAAGACCATAAAATGGAAACCGGAAATCTTAGTAGAATTAAGCTTAAGACAAAGAAAATGTTTCACGTAATAAAAATGCTTTGCGTATTTCGGGGGAAAGCTTTTACCTATTTGTTGCATTAAAAGACCAACAAATTCCAAGTCCCGAAGAAGCAGTTTGGGGAAACAATAAAAAAAAACAATAAGTGTTTCATGACAAGAACAGTACAATCCGCCAATAAATTAGCTTTTCTTTATGTTTAATGTTGTATACTAGCATAAAATGTTGTATACCATAAAAAAATTATGTTTATTTAGCTTAATAGCCATTGAAAATCCATTATAGAGCTATAACATTATTGTTCAACTACTATATGGTTAGGTTCTCAGTATATTAATATGCGGTTCAATGATGAAAAATTTGATTGATTGTAAATGTTGATAGGTTTGATTATTTTTTAACAGATTATTTGAAAATAAATTTTTCAAATAGATCAAAATAGAACAGAACAAAACAGAAGGTTAACAAACGTTTGAGTAACTTTTTTTTTATTCTTCTTTTATGTTATGGCTTTTATTTTATGGCCATTTTTGATTCATTCAATAATACAAAATTTTCACAAAGTTGATGGCTTTTTTCGAATAAAAACTTCAGAAAAAACAAATAATTCAAAGGCAGTTTTTATTGTTTTTCAATTCTAATGCTGATTTATTGCTGAAATAAATACACACATAAAAGTTAAAGAATAATTTAAATAAGTACGTATATTAAATAAATAAAGTAACATAAATCAAATTAAATATAATAAATGATCACAAATATATGTTTAACTTTACCTTTCAATATTACCGATTTCGATCAATGGATTCTGGCAGAAATGAAAAAAAAAAACAATCAAGTATTCTAAAAGATAACGTTTGATTGAAATTGAACGCCTTAAAATCAAAGAAAAAAAGTTCTTGTAAAACTGTAACCAAAATATCTTCACCCTTATGAAAAGATCGATCGCAAAGCTCATTTATCCTTTAACTATGCAGGTGCTGCATCATCAAAACAAAATACTGAAGTTCTTTGAAGCTAAATTCATGAAACAATCTTTGCCGTGAAGATAAACTATTTACTATAACGATTTAATTTTTTGTTAACAAGGAATGGAAAAAATATTTAACATACTTTTTGGAGTTTACTCCTTTAGAATTGATTGCATATATTGCCCGCGGTATGAAAATTTTATGGCGAAATCGAGCGTTATCTAAAAAATCAAGTGTTACAGGCATGATTCACAGGCTAGTATACTGGCCCTGTAGTTCGAAAAACTCAACACATTCACACTTTTTTACAAATACACTTACACCGGATTCACTTTCACGGCACTTTCATCGCTACTAGCAACGAAATTTCAGAGCCAGTGGATTTTGACAGCAGCGCCTAGTGTATGCCAAAAAGGGGGATATCAGTGTTGTTTTTAATTACTTTTGGTAGATTCATTTCGGGTTTTTCCTCGATTTCGTACTTTGTTTCGGGTTTTCTTGGATTCCATACAGGAAGCAACACTGATAAATTGTTTACATTTACAAAGTAAATGAAAGAAATGTGAAAAGTTGTAAATAAAAGTGAAAAATATACATTTTTATTTACAAAAAATATATAATGGAAAGAAAATTAACTCAAAAACAAATCATTAAATTAAATTGATTCAATAGCAGCGAGAACCTTTGCATACGATGAAATTTTTTTAATGAATTTTCACTAGCATGTGTAGCACCTCTTGCATGAAAGCATGAAAGTTCGAAATTCTTCGAATCATTCGAACAGTACACGTATTCTTTCGCTCTTTCAATGTCACTGGCCTGTGTAACCGGCCTGTTGCGCAGACAGCGTTGTACCAACAAAATACATACTCACAGCAGAGAAATACCAACAACGAAGAAATACCAACAAAATACACACAGCAGCAATCTGCTATTGGATAAAATTGAATTGCAAATTTTTGTAAAATTTCATAAGTACTGGGCCAATTTTTATGAAATAAGTTTTGAAATATATTTGCGCGATAGTACAGTATTTGGGTATTTCCGTTTTAAAATTTCAATACTAAGTTTATTTAATTAAAATATAAAGATTTATATGAAATCATTCCCGATGTCACGCATTGTTTGGTCGTTTTCTTTTGATCAACTTGTGCTTGCGAAAGTTTCAATAAACTCCATATTGCTCTGTATCTTCTCTTTTTTTATGTTCAGCTAGTCGCAGCACAACAAAACAATTGTGTGGGTTTGTGCGTAGCCGTTGCTTTTTTATTATCAATTATAATTGATAATAATATAAAAGCTTGGTTAATTAAAAATCCAACAAGTTTTATTTCATAGAAATTAGTTTAGTTTAGTTTAATGAGTCTATGGATGTGAAAAATCCTTACAGACTACAAAAATTGTATATTTCATGTAGAAGATATAAAAATAATATAACAAATAAGCTATAAAGTTAATTAAATAAACTAGAAACAAAGTTTTTAAAAGATGATTTAGGCATTGAGAAATCAAAAGCATATTTTAAAGACAAATCATTATCTAAACACAAAGATCTGCTGATAGGTTCATTTAGGGCGTAATTCGTTCTGTGATATTTAATATAAAAGAGTTTAAAACAACGCAACTACCTTGAAGGAATATTGAAATTAATAACTTTAATAATGAGGAGTCATCAATATTACCCGAGATGATATCATATACAAAAATTAATAAGCTTATGTTTCTTCTAATTTCAAGTGGCCTTAAACCCAATAACAAACAACGAACATTATACCAGGGTAAATTTGAATTAAAACTAGTACAATGAAGCATATACTTAGAAGCAGTTTTTTTGAACTTTTTTTAGCCTTGAAGAATGGATTGCCGCTGAAGGCAAGGAGGGAATAGACTTTGGGAAGTAAAAAGTTCAAGTGGTCTACGAAGCTGAAATTGGAGTCAAAAATAACTCCCAGGTCACGATCTGTATTAAGCCTTTGCAATGGGATATCTGCCATTGCATAGGATGTTATTATTATATTCTTTGATTTATTAAAAGATACCTGAGAACACTTTCTAATATTAAGCAGTAACCCATTACGGAGACTCCAGACATAGACATTATGAAGGTCGATTTGCAATAATGCAGAATCATCCAAATTTGTACCTTGCCAAAAAACTTCAAGTCATCAGCATAAAGAAGAAATTTTGAGTAACGAAAACATTTGCATCATTTATATACAAAACAAACAGCAAAGGGCCCAATATACTACCCTAAGCAACGCCAGAAGATGCTTTAAAGCAATATGATTAAGAGTTATTAATAAAAACATAGCAGCTTCTACCACTTAGATAAGACTTAATCCATTCCAATAAAGTGGAGTGGCACCCCATTTTGGCAAGTTTAGCAACTAACACCTTATGGGACACTTTATCGAAGGCCTTAGAAAAATCTGTATATTGGACATCAACTTGAATACCCGTTTCTAAAGAAGATATATTGTAATTTGAAAAAAGTGAAAGGTTAGTTACTGTAGACTTCCCAGCTACAAACCCATGCTGCTTAAGACAAATGTGTCACTTAACAAGAAAGTATAATTTAGATTTGATGTCTGACTCAAACAATTTTGAGATATTTGTTAATTTAGAAATGGGCCGATAGTTGGTTATATCATACTTTTGACCATATTTAAAGATTGGAGTGATAGCTGCAATTTTCTAAGCTTCGATAAAAGATCCATAAGAAGAATTATTGAAGACTAGCTGAATACCCGGTTTAACTCGGGAGTTGATACTAATAATTTTCGATTTCATTCGTCGATTTAAAAAGACTTTTCACATACTTAGGAAGGAATTTTGTGTGCATCTTTCAAACCGGTAACTTTGGCGAAATGAGAAAAATGTAGCATCATCATCTGAAAATTATGAGAAAAAGTTAGGGAAATCGTGATTTGTGTGTGCGTTCCGCCGATGCCGACTTACGACGCAACTGACTTGCGCATGTGTTGATGCGTACTCAAATATCACAGAATTCGTCATCAGCTGTCCTGATTTGCGAAAAAAGACGGTGGAATATAAATACACACAAAGAAGAAAAGAAGATATTTATCACCCTTCGCGCTTTGCTACGCCTTACTGTAGTAGTACAGCGCCCTCTGGGGTTCAAGATATAGCAAAATACATAGCGCCAAAAGATTCACCGCACCCGAAAACCACCTATAAAAATCATACTTATCGGATGAGTTGTTTTGAGTTTTTTGCGGTATTTTAACAACAGCGCCCTCTGAATTTCGAGATAGAATAAAAAAATAACGCCAAAGCTCTTTCCATACTCAATAGTCAAATGCTATATATCCGATATACAAATTTTTATCTAAGTCGGATGAGCGGTTTTTGAGTGTTTCACGATTTCTTAAGTGATTTGTACTACAGCACCATCTGGTATTTAAGATAGCGCAGAAAAAAAGTCCAAGATACCCACCGTATCCGAAAACTCATATGTACAAATGTTCACGCAAATCGGATGTACAGCAAGGAGTTTTTCGAGATTTTTAAAACATTTGTACTGCAGTGCCCTCTGGTGTTCAATATAGGACAAAACAGATAAGTCATAAAAACTACCGTATCCGAAAATCCATATTTACAAATTTTCATGTAAATCGGATGAATGGTTTCGGAGACAAACTATAATAGCAAAATTCATGGAACCCGATCGCAGCGCCACCTACCGGGTCCAATTGTAAATCTGAACCATCCAGGGATCCACTTAAGCACACACAAAAAATTTCATCAAAGTCGGTGCAGACGTTTAGGAACAGTTTAGTAAAATACACACGTACAAAAAAGAAAAAGCAATGTTGAAAAAGCAAAACAGATAGCACCAGACCCCTTGCCGTACTCGAAAATCGTTATTTACAAATTTTCATCCAAACCGGATGAGCAGTTTTGGGGTTTTTCAAGATTTCCTAAGATTTGTACTAAAGCGCCCTCTGGAATTCAAGATAGCATAAAAAAGATAATTCCAAAATACTCATCGTATCAGAAAACCCCTATTTTCCAATCTTCATCAATTCGGATGCACGGCTTAGGAGTTTTTCGAGGTTTTTCAAAATATTTGTACTACAGCGCCCTCTGGTGTTCGAGAGAGAAAAGAGTAGATAAGTCAAAAAACTCATCGTGTCCGAGATCCTCTACATACAAAATTTCATGCAAATCGGATGAGCGGTTTTGAACTTTTTCGACTTTTTTAAAGTATTTGTACTACAGCGCCCTCTGGTGTTCAAGATAGAACCTAGTTTATAAGTCATAAAAACTCACAGTTTCCGAAAACCTCTACATACCAACTTTCATGTAAATCGTATAAGCAACTTGGGAGTTTTTTGACGTTTTTTTAAATATTTGTGCCACAGCGTCCGTCAATTTTAAGGCAAATCGGATTCACGGTGTAGGAGTTTTTCGAGGTTTTTCAAGATATTTGTACTACAGCGCCCTCTGGTGTTCGAGATAGAACAGAGTAGGTAAGTTATAAAAACTCACCGTGTCCGAAAAACTACTTACAAATTTGTATGCAAATCGGATGAACGGTTTCGGAGATAAGCTAAAAAAAAGAATGCCGGGAACCCGATCGCAGCGCCCCCTACAGGGTCCAACCTTTTTTACTGGATAAAAAGAAGCCTATGTTATGACCGGGGATATAAGAAACCTAGATGCCATGTTTCATTGAAATCCATCCAGTGGTTTTCGCGTGATGCTTTAACAGACAGACAGACAGACAGACATACAAAAATTTTAAAAATGCGATTTTCGGACTCAGCGTCATTCAAAACGCCCATCGCAAAGGAATTTCAAAAAAATATTTCATGTAAAGTTTTTTTTTTTACAATTTTATATATATATAGATAGATAGATAATACAAAGCGGTTCAGCTAGTGCAGCTGCGCATTTAATTAATAAAATAGAGGACAATCCATCGTTGTCAGATTTCGAAGAACTTTTTAATTGAGACAATGAACTTAGTACATCTTCAACTGACACTACCATAGAGCCAATGTAGAAACCTAGTTCAACATAATCCAACAGGGAGCTATCATACCACGATTCATTATGGTTATAGTTTGATTTAATATATAATAAGTCGGGGATTGGCCGAATCAGACCACAGTGGGTCCCTTTTCGTCCCCTATTTGACGAAGGATGCTACTGCTCGGAGCACTCATAAGTGAGCATGCTCCTTATATAAGCACCCTTTGTCACCTCAAGCATGTCCTTGTAGGTCAGTTGACCAATCTCGGCTTCGTCAATAAATGGACGTCCCAGAATAGTCAATCTTATGCTTGCCACCGTCGGACACTGGCACAGAATGTGTGCTGCTGTTTCCGGCTCCTCTAGGCATAACCTACACGCATCGTCCTCGGTCAGAGTCATCTTCCTGAGATGGTACATGTAGGGACCGTGTTCTGTGACCAGTGCAGTAAGCCAGCTTAAAGTCTGCCGATTGTATCGGGTGACTTTTGCTGCCTCACTACTTGACCATTTCACGGCCGCCTTTAATTGCCTGCAATTAACAGCTTCTTCCCACCTTGTACGGTGTTCCGAGTCCATCCATTGCTTAATAAGGCCTGCCACCATGTTGTCGCCTATGGCGATACGTGGTTCTGGTCCACAGAAATCTTCGGCTGATCCTTCTCTTGCTTAAGAATCAGCCTTTTCATTATGTTCTATGCCAGAATGTCCTCGCACCCACATAAGTGTGAGCTCAATTGTCTGAGCGCACCTATTGAGTTTGGTAAGACATTCCATGGCCAACCTAGAAGTAATATCTGTCCGTTGCATGCACCTAATCACCGACTGATTGTCAAGGGCAATGACAATTTTCTTGCCATTTACCCGGTCATCTATCAAGTGGACCAGCGCATGCACTACACCAAGCATTTCCACCTGGTATACAGACACGAACCTCCCCTGCCTCAGTGCACAGGATAGGTTCAACTCTTCTAAGTAGACGCCTGACCCGGCTCTGCCATTCATCAGAGAGCCGTCTTTGAATATACTGATGTCGCTACCAGCGGTTTCTTCACAAACGGATCCATCTGTTATTAGAGTTTTATAACATTTTTCTGATATTCTCACTCTCTGCCTTCCGTCCATAGGCATACACGTCTCCCTGACATTTCGATGTGCCATGTCCAGGATGCGCATATGACCATGGAGAGCTGTTGCTCCATGCCACGTAGCATTTCGCAACATCCTGAGGGCTGTTAGCGCTGCCGTTTTCTTTATTTCTAAATTCAACGGCAGCATACCTAACAAAACCTCCATTGCGCTTGTTGGAGTGGTGCGTATTGCCCCTGTTATTCCAACACACGCCAGCCGTTGGACTCTGTCTAGTCGCTTCTTAATGGTTTTCTGACTGACTTTTTGTCCACCAGATCACCGAAGCACACGTGATGACAGGTCTAACCATCATAGTGGAGATCCATTTCATAGCCTCTGGGTTTAGCCCCCATTTTAGACCACAAACGCGTCTACACTGAAACAGAACCCTCTTGGCATTTTGAATCCTGTCTCCTACATGTTCGTTCCAGTTCAGTTTACTATCTAGAGTTACCCCTAGATATTTAACTTTCGTGGACATGTTGATTTCAGCTCCAAAAAGTCTGAGTGGTTCTCTCCTCAGGCCTACCCTCTTTCTAGTAAAGAGAATATTGTCTGATTTTCCTGCGTTCCCGGTGAGGCCTTGTTCTCGACACAACTCCTCCACTATTCGGCGTGCTCCCTTCATTATGTCAGAAATGGTGTCAATGAACTTACCACAGACCACCAACGCAATATCATCTGCATACCCTATCGTGTGTGTGCCCGATTCATCTAGTCTAGCCAAAAGTGAGTCCACAGTGATGTTCCACAGGGTTGGCGATAACACCACTCCTTGAGGACATCCTCTACTTACTCTACCTCTAGCCTTGACTCTACCGTTCTGCATGTTGACAGCCCTGTGCTTGAGCATATACATTGCGCTCTGTCAGAGGCTGTCGCAGCCTTCCAAAGCATATTTTGTCGAAAGCACCCTCGATGTCCATAAATGTGGCCATCGCGATGCCTCCTGAAAATATCTCTTTTTCAGCCACTCTAACTAATTTGTGAAGAGCACTCTCCGTAGACATGCCTGCTCTATAAGCATATTGGCATCTACTCAGAGGATTATGCATCAGTGAAGTGCTCTCAAGACAGTCAACCATCACTCTTTCCATCGTTTTCAAGAGGAAAGACGTAAGGCTGATCGGTCTGAACGACTTCGCCTCCGCATAATCTTTTTCCGGGTTTCGGGAGAAAGACAACTTTCGCCTCTCTCCAGACTCTCGGAACATACCCAGTCGCTAAGCAAGTAACGAATATACCCCACAGCCTAGGTGCAATGAGATCTTCCCCCCATTGCATCATAGCCGGAAATATACCGTCCATCCCTGATGTTTTGTACGGAGCAAATGAGCGTATAGCACTCCTCACCCCGTCCATAGTGATCATTCTTTCGGCTTCCAGTCTATCAACCCTGTGCATCCCTTTCTTCAGGTTTGTCCATGGGTCATCCGACTTAAAACTTCCAGGAAAATGCACCTCCATCGGAACTTGCATCGACTCTTCCAGGTTCTCTGCCATGGTTCCATCCGTTTTTCGGATCAGTCCCACTTTGGAGAATGGATCTTTTGAAACCATTTTCTGAAGCCTGCAGAAATCTCTCCACGAATGCCTTTTACGGTGTCGTATGAGGTTCTTAAGTTCCCTTTTCCGTGCCTTGTATTCTGCCCACGTTTCAGGGGTTCTCCCTCTCATGTGCCGATTGAAGGCCTTCCTAACCTTCTTCTTCAGAGATTCGAGTTCCGTACACCACCATGGCGTCGGATCACCCTCGTCTATTGAAGTTGTAGGACATGCCACCTCGTAAGCTTCGACCATGGCCGAACTAAGATGTTTGACATGGCTTTCCACTTCCGCTGTGTTCCCTGGTAGTTTGATTTAAAATAATCTGCAAAAAGATTCACAGTATCAAGAGTTGAGGAAGACTTGCTGCCCTTAAATACCATTGAAGATGGAATCTGCGATCCATTTCTTTTCGATTGGATATAATTCCAAAATGTTTTAGGATTTGAAATTATATTGGTTTCAAAACTAAGTATATATTGCTTGTAGAAAAATTGATTTAAGAAATTAAACTCTATCGCATAATGCTCGAATTTAAGTTTATAATAACTAACGTTAGTAAACTTAAACAGATTAAAAAATTTATTACGCAAGAATCTTGAGGTTCTTTGAGATACCACGGCAACTTGTGGTTATTCTGCACAACCCGAGGAATATTGTTTTTGCAAATATTTAAAATGGTAGATTTGAAACATCAAAGCAAGTTGCTTTGTTTTTTCCACAAAATAAGTTTGTTCAATTAATTTCATTAAATAGATCAGATAATGCATTGAAATTACACGAATTAAAATTAAATACATTGCTATTTTGCTTAGAAGAGATAAATTCATAAAATTCAATTTCAAGAAGCAAAGGAAAATGATGAATACCAGCCGTACTAACTGGGAAGACACATACTGCTATATTAAATTTAATATTACTAGAAACAACAATTAAATCTAGGATTCTATTTAATTTATTTTTTAAACAATTTTAAACAACAATAAACCACCACCACGCGAGAGGCCTGACTTTAATGAGTAAATATCTTTGCGATACACTTGATAGATATCCATGTCAAAAAAGTCCGCATCACAAAAATCCGAGTATAACCAAGTTTCAATAAAAACAATCACATCATACTCGCCATGTGACGACCCTTGATAAATGGAATCAGTTTTGGTTCTCATTCCAGATAAATATTGGAAGTAAAGCTTAAGCTTTAAGCTAAATTGTTAAAAGGTCGAAATCTCACATTAACTGGCCATAGAGATGGGTTTATAATTTGATCAAATAAATTAGAAGAAACTCCCAATTTAAATGAAATACTTTTCAGGTTATCGAGCACAGCATCTCTTTTGATTCGTCGTTAAATTAGTTAAAAATTCGTCGAGTTATTTTAATTTTAAGCATTAATCCGTTAAAAACGGAGCCGTTAAAAATGACACGCGGTAAAGCATTTTCCAATGATGCTCGAAAAATTATAACTCCGTTTCATAAAAATATGTGAAAATTTCTAAAATATCACAAAAAAATTGAATATTCCATATACTTAAGTACATAATGTTGTTGCTTTGAACAAAACCACAAGTTCTATTCAGCAAAAAACCAGGAATGGCAAAAAATCTTCGTTCTAGCTGATATTGTCGCACTTAAGCGAACAACAATTGCGAATTGTCGCAACAATATGGAAGAAATTTCTCAATTATGATTTAAAGCGTGTAATAGAACGATTCCTAGACTCACAACTAGTAGTATATGGAAAAAACTTGGTTTTAATTTACTAACCGTGAAGCACAAAAAAAAAAATATTTTTACAGCAAGTTTGTTCAGCCGATACCTTTAACCCTCTAGTTCCCAAGACCGCCTCTAGGCGGTCTAAGTTCAGTACACGGTCAATCATGGTTCTAATTAGGTTTTGCTTTTTTTTTCGTTTCATCTGTTTTGGGGAATCCCAAATTTTCATATTGGTGCTTTTGCAGCTTGCTTTTGATGACATCAGAAAGTTTTAAATATGATAGATTTTGATGGCGACACGGATAATGAAGAAGAAAATGAAGACGATTTAGATGAAGATCCTTGTGAGTATAATGAAATCGATATGGGGATGAACGAGGTTGTAGGTATGTCGGAATCAGAACTTCAGTCAGCGATTTGCTTAGATGACAGTACGGCTTCAATGTTATCACCATCAACTTCGAACACTTCAAAAAATTCTCCGATACCGAAACGTAAACGCCGTCCGCTTGCTATCATTGAGCCTAAAAATATAAGTCATGCCACTGATAATGAGCCTACAGAAAACAACGTAAATGATGCTGGTGCATTTGTAGGATCAGTTCTGGATATAAATCCGAAATCAGAGGCGTTCAAAAAGATATTGTGACGTCAAAAAAATCTTGTGCTAAATAAATCGGCTATCTCATTTTGTGATCCTGATCTGGAAGAATTTAAAAGTTTCGACACACCATATAAATGCTGTGAATATTTTCTAAATGACGAAATAATAACTCACATCGTTCAGCAGACCAACATTTATGCCGCCCAAAAAAACATTGCGACTACATTTACTACAAACAACTTGGAAATGCGTCAATTTATTGGCATTCTGATTTTTATGTCAGTATTTAACTATCCAAGTATCCGTTCTTATTGGAGCAATTATGCATTTCAAATCATCCAAGACACAATGTCGAGAAATCGTTTTGACCAAATTCGAAGCAATATACATTTTAATGACAATAGCAAATTGCCTGCCAAAAACTCTTCGGACTTCGATCCTTTGTACAAAATCCGTCCGATTACCAAACATTTTAATGAAAACTTCCAGTCTGTGCCAATGCCTCAGTATCTGTGTGTAGACGAACAAATGTGCGCAACAAAAATGAAGTCCTTTCTTCGGCAGTACATGCCAGATAAGTCACATAAATGGGGAGTGAAACTATTCTTCTTGTGCGATTCGTCCGGTTTCTGTTACAACTTTGAAGTATATGGTGGTGCAGGCGACAATGTCATTCAACCTGGTGCACCAGATCTTGGAGCGTCGTCAAACGTAGTCGTTCGATTGTCACGTATTGTGCCAGCATTCAAAAACCATATTATAATTTTCGACAACTTTTATACATCGCTTCCACTGCTTGTGTTCCTCCGATCACGTGGAATTTATTCTTTGGGGACAATTCGCTCAAACCGAATCCCCAATTGCAAACTCCCAACAGATAATGATCTCAAGAAGCATCCACGTGGATACTCGACTAAATTCTGTGGCTCTGCAGCAAATATTGATATTTCATTAACGGTTTGGAAAGACAATAAAGCTGTCCGACTCGCTTCAACATACGTTGGCGTCAAACCATTTCAGAATGAAGCATCTGCAAAAACAACTGTCTCGCGTTTTGTACGCTCGGAAAAAAAGTTTGTTGATATCGAATGTCCTAATGCAATAAATGAATACAGCCATATGGGCGGCGTCGACCATATAGATGGACTTATTGGTCGATACAAAATTACTTGGAAAACTGAAAAGTACACCAATCGCATATTTACACATTTAATTGATGTTGCAATGGTGAATTCTTACATTTTGTTTCATAGAATAAACAATCCGGACCCCAATGATAAGCAACATCAACTGCCGAATTTCCGAGCACAGGTTGCACAAGTGCTTTGTACGTTAAAAAACGTTACCAAAGGTGCTGGACGTCCACGCGCAGCTCCTCAAAACAAAGGTCATGGTAAAAAGACTTTTTTACCGCCTGTAGAGATTCGCTTTGATGGAGTTGAACATTTTCCAGAATTTTTGCCACGAAATGGGGGAAAAAAGACTTGTAAAAATCCAGGATGCGCTTCTGAAACGCAAGTTATGTGCCGAAAATGCAAAATAAATCTTTGTTTTTCCCAGCAAAAAGATTGTTTCTTTGATTTTCATCACAAATGAACTTTTCTTCATCAATTTCTTATATTATTTTATGTTGAAACTATTGGAATAGTCCCTTTTTGTTCACCGAATATGTACTTTTTTGTTCAGTTTTAGAATTATTTTTTAAGAAAATTAAAAATGTATGAATTTTACCCACTTTTTTATGTTAATAAACAAAAAAATAAAAAAAAAAAAAATTTTATGTATCGTAAATTTTTTTGGCTTTGTTTCCCAAGACCGCCTGTAGGCGGGGTAAGTATTTGACGCTATAAGTCCTAATTCTCTAAGAATATAAAATTTTTCCAGAACAAACATTTCATTTTGAGGCGAAACCAATACAAAAATAATTTTTTTTTTTGAAAAAAAAATTTGGGAACTAGAGGGTTAAAAGGCAAAAAACCATGCATTTTTTGACTGAAAAGAACAAAACAAAGAAATTTGCGTGGGTGAAGCAGCATAAAACTGGACTTTACGACAATTCAGTTATATGGAGCGACGAGTCCAGATTTCAAGTTTTTATGGGCGATATGCGACCCAAAGTGCTACGTAGAAAAGGAGGAAGAGTTTCATAACGACAATATCATAAAGAAAGCCAAGAAACCAGCTTCAGTAATGATTTGGATATGTATTTCTGTAAAAGGAGTTGCTTATCCCTATTTCGTAGATGAGATTGTCAACTCTGATGAATACGTAAACATTCTGGAAAATTATATACTTTCATAAATTCCAAGACTTTAATCGACTTTAAAGACCGGCGAAAAAGGTTTGCTTAGACCGTTGAAAATTTTTGAGCAAGACAACAAGAATCTCCGATATATTACAGCAGCCGACTGTCGAAAATTAGATATAACGATGCCAAAACGAATAAACGAACTCATTTTAGCAAGAGATGATGTTACTCGCTGGTAAATTTAGTCAAATCTATCAAATTTTAAATAAATGTGCAAATTACAATAAGTACGATTCACGATTCGATTATTCACCGTCGAATTGAATTTAAATAAATTATATATCTTTTCTTTACTTGCATTTGTTCAGAAAATTGTGTTACTTAATTTAACCAACAAAAATCTGATAACGTTCAAGTATTTTCCTTTCATTTTGATGATAAGACTTTGGTATTTTTTATAAAAATATAAGTATCCAACTTCATTGCTCACGGAAAACATTTATGTCCTCGTTCAACGCACTGTGGATCATAGTGAAATTTTCCAAAAAACATTTTTATACAATATTTTAATACTCTACAATTGCTTTTAGGTGTATTTTTTTAAACTTTTTTGAACTTTTTTAAAAAACTGTTAAGAAAAATCCATTAAAAACGACAATGGAGGATTAAAATATTTTACAAAAATATTTCGTGCTTGAACTTCCTTGTACACACTTAGATAAACAAGGCACAAATTTCAGCTTGATGAGCCTTGAATTGCTCAACAAAAGTCCAACTAATTTTTATATTTATTCAAGAATATTCGTCAAATATTATTTAATTATTTCTAAGCCAAAATAAACCATCAAAATGCTCACTGCAAATAAAAAAACAAACAAGCAAATATAGAATAGAATATCATAATTCTTTCAAATTTGAAGTGGCATATATAAACATCACAACAAAGTGTTTTAAACATGACCTTGAAGGTGTGAGTCGATGAGCTGTAAATAAACGACGAGTTGCTGTCATTCAATTGCATAGAATTCAAATAAACCACATCGAGTTGATATAAGACAATAAACATAACAACAACAATGTGTACACATATTATGTGACACTGACAGCTTGACACTTTGAACCAAGATACAACAACTACAACAATTAGTGTGCCAGCAAGCTACTGGATGACAAAACAAGCAGTTTAGTCACACTATTCGACAAGCATTCAAGTTCAGTGTCAAATTTTCATAATCAGTATTTTATTCATTCATTCATAACAATGCTTCTTTTTATTGTTTTTGCTTTTTTTTTTTTTGTTTTTTTGTTTTTTGCGCATTTTAATTGAGTTAAATTTCATTCTGAAGTCAATTTAAAATTGAATTGCGTAAAATATATCACAAGACAATACAAGGCAGGGCAAGGCAAGGCCATGCCTGCTGAGCCAGCTAGTCAAGGAAGTACTTTGCCAGAAATAACTTAATAACGTACGAGCAGCAAACAATTCAATGTGGAGGTGGTTCATTAACTTTAGGCAAATATTCTAAGAAATATGTTTGTGTGTGTTTGAAACCATTCGAAAAAATCACTCGAATCGCCACAGCGAAAATCATTATAAAAATACAACAGCTAATTAAACGCAAAACTCACCTAAAATAATTCATAAATTTAAGTACTACTACTGATAATAGATTGACGGTAATTAAAACAAAAAAAAAAAAAACTAGAGCAAACATAGCAACAATAGTGGGGAAGAAGGCATTGACGCGAAATTGTTTTAGCTACTGAGAAAATATTGAGCAACAAGCACTTTAAAAAAATAAAATATATGGTAAAGGTAAGAAAGATTTTTTATGGATTCTGAAAAACAGTTTATTAAATTAGAAAATACTTGTTTTGATCTTACTCAATCGATAGTACAAACAATGATTTCTTAACGAATGAAAACGAAATCTATGAACATTCGTTGAAAAATAAACGTAACATTTTTTTATTATTTAGTTCATCAATTAAGCTCAAGTATGCAAAAATCATAAAGTGTAAATTGAAAAAGAAATATATCGCTTTTATACCGCTGTACCCTATTACGTCAAGGAGGTATTTAATCAGATACCTCCTTATTATATAAACATCACTAATTTCTTTCGTAAAGTCGTATTCATATAAGTTATGTTAATTATTTTTATCCCACAGCTATATATATATATACATATAAATATATACATCCCGCAGTTTATAAAACTGCATCCGAATGAATCACGTGTACGTAACTCCTTCAAGTGATTCATGTAAGCCAAGTAAAGTACAAAAAGTCCATTTATTTATTATAAGCACGAACCAGTATGATGTGATAATTAATGATAACTAAAGATAATGATAGACAGGGCCGTAGGCAAGGGGGCTTCGGAA